>JAUMHM010107523.1:0-22032 GCA_032362435.1 Melikaiella ostensackeni
TGGAGCTCAAAAATCACAGTTGGTATTTATGAGGAGCCCAAAAATTAGAGACTCTGTTAACACTGAAAAATTCTGGTAAAAGATTATTTTTTGGCAAAGTCATGTTTACATGGTAGAGAGGGGCTGCTTTTTGGTTATAAGCGCTGGAAAGGCTGAAGCCGAAGTTGGTATTTTTGAGGAGCCAAAAATCAGCGACTTTGTTAACATTGACAAATTTTGAAAGAGACTATTCTTCGGCAATGTCATATCTACATGATACAGAGGGGTTGCTTTCTGGCATTAAGGGTTAGAGCCATGAAACCGAAATTGATATTTATGAGAAGCCCAAAAACCAGAGACTCTGTTAACATAGAAAAATTCTGAAAAATATTATTTTGCGGCAATGTCATATCTACGTGGTACAGAGGGATTGCTTTTTGGCATTAAGGTTTGGAGTCCAAAAATCAATGTTGGTATTTTTGAGGAGCCCAAAAATTAGAGACTCTTTTAACATTGAAAAATGTTTAAGAAGATTATTTTTCAGCAATGTCATATCTGGATGGTACAGAGGGACTGCTTTTAGGCATTACGGGTTAGAGCCATAAAACCGAAGTTGTTATTTATGAGGAGCCCAAAAATCAGAGACTCTGTTAACATAGAAAAATTCTGAAAAATATTATTTTCCGGCAAAGTCATATCTACGTGGTACAGAGGCATTGCTTTTTGACATTAAGGTTTAGAGCCCAAAAATCAATATTCGTATTTTTGAGAAGCCCAAAAATCACAGACTCTGTTAGCATTGAAAAATGCTAAAAAAAAATTATTTTTCGGCAAAGTTATATCTACGTGATAGAGAGGGGTTGCTTTTTGGCTATAAAGGTTCAACCCAAAAATCGAAGTTGTTATTTTTGAGGAGCTCAAAAATCAGAGACTCTGTTAACATTGAAAACTTCTAAAAGAGATTATTTTTCGGCAAAGTCATATATATGTGCTACGGAGGGATTGCTTTTTGGCGTTAAGGGCTGGAACCCAAAAATCGAAGTTGATATTTTCGTGGAGCAAAAGTGCCCACAAATCAGGCGTGCTTCATTTATTGTTTGAATTTCAGGGGATTAAGGAGCCTAAAAAAGCCCAAAGAATTTCTGCGATGTAAACAGTCAAGGGGAACTGCGTAACTCCGCTGAGCTCGCGCGCCTCTCTTTCGGCCCCTCGGATCTCCCCACCAACGAATTCGAGGCCGGCGGCAATCCTCTCTTGGGGCGTCTTCGACCCCTCCTCACCGAATGCAAACCGGCAGACATTCTAGGAAGACAATAAACCGAGGGCAAATAAATCGAGGTTCCAGTGTAGTTAATGTTACTGAAAAAATGTAGCTGGTTACCAGATCGTTACTTATTTACGATAGTAAATTCGTTTACACTATTGTTACCAAAAAAAGTAACTAGTTACTCCCCATCGCTGGCGATAATAGCTATTCGTTGTGTGGCAATATCCAAATTTTTAATATCTATAGTCGCTTTCAACTTCCAAGGTATCCAGCCAAGGTATTTCTCAACCTACAGGCAGTTGTAGAAGATGTGCTTTTAAAACACCGTTGTCTGTTCTTACAAAACATTTATATCCTTGAACATTAGTATTATTTTTTATGGAGAATTGTTTCGATACTTGCTTTCAAAAATAGGGAATGAATAACACCTACGAAAAAGGCATAGCGTAGAGCTCCAGTCGCAAACTGGCATTTGTACAAAAACGAGGCTATCTAGAGGAAAAAAAATCGTTTCAACTAGATTCAATTGCAAATGTCTTATAAGTCTTCCTGACATTGCACCTAATTTTGTAAAAAAAAGAGATACATAATTTTTTTTATACGCTGGCAAAATATCTGTCAGTAAGCAGGAACTGTTTTAATTAAAGATTTCATTACTGATACTGTTACCGATATCTCAGGGTTTCGATTTATGCTGCCCCATAATACATTTCATCGGAAATGGTATGCAAAATTAAGATGACTGAGATGGTCTTGCTAAATGTATAAACCTCTTGAATGATATGAAAGAGCCTTTAAAATGCTCTTCTCAATAATTGCATAATTTCAACTGGAACTATTCTTAAAGTCTCAAAAAATTACAGAATTTCAAATCAAAGTCTTTATGATTTGTAGAATATTAAAGTACCTATTTCTGAGGATGAGACGTAACATTTCCCGTAGATTTTTGTTCCCTGATTCCGAATTTCAGAGCAAAATCCTTCTATAGTGTCAGGTTTCAGAGATAATTAAGTTAAAAAATGTGATAAACCTGCACTATTTTACTACTGCTATTTTTACTACTTTTTGTATATTTGACCTCATTTGTCCCAAAGTATGACATCATAAAAAGATTTTTCTCTTGGATTGGTTGCAGCGACCAAAAATCTATGGGAAATAATGAGTTTTAACATTGTTTCACTTTAAAAGTCAACCTGTGTAATTAGTGTATATTGGCTACATTTTGAGAACATGTAGTATTTTTTATTAATATTAGTATTATATTACACTTACTTGTAAAATTAGGGTAAACGATGTGGGTAAAGAGTGGGTAAAAATACGAACCTCATTTTTCCTAGATAGTGACAACGATAGAGAACTGAAGACTAATATTTGGAAAACTTAATGAACGATGATTACGTAGCTTAATCTATTATTTTAATCGGAGTAGATAGACGAAGAAAATTAATTTTATATACCTTGGAGTTTTTAATATCTGCTAGATTTATTACCATAAGATCTCCAGAATAATTTTAATTCACAATTTGATTACCATCTAAACTACAAGTTCATACAGTAGAAAGAAGAAAGTGTCTTTTGGGCAAGAAAAAATAATCGAATTATACATCATTATACAATGTTTTAAAAACAAACTGAGAGACAAAACATCTCTCTTTGAAATCGTATAGTATATCAAAAAAACATGAAATGTTTAATTTGTGAAAAAACAAACATTCCGGAAATAGTTGAGAAATGTTTAATATTTGAATAAAGCCTCCGTTAATTTTTTTAGCGTCAAGTTTTATATGTAGTTAGAATTGGGATCTGTAAAACAGCTGAAGAAGAAAATGAGAAACTTTAATGCCACGGGAGGTAAAACGCGATTTTTCAATTTGTTTTCATTTATATTTAATTAGTTAACGCAAAGTGTGATAAAAAGGGCAATTGCGCAGTTTTTTTTCTCTTCAGGAACGATTGTCAAATATCACAAAACGTCTTAAATCCGTGCAAAGGCACTTCCACGATACGAATAATTTAAATTCTAATCAAATTGATTATTATAAACAAATTAAGTCAACAAACAAACAACGGAGTAGTTTGATGAACGAAACAATTTTTTTTTGGACTGAATTTGATATATTTTATCTTCAGTGCAACATTTAATAGTAGACTTGTATGAGTTATATAAAAATTATTATTGTTATAAACAATTGTCATGAGAAAATTAATAGTTTCTCAGAGTGTTAGAATGGCTTAAATAAGTCAGAGACAGATGTGAACCAATATCCGGGCCGATCATCAAAGAGAAAGCTCTCATTTTAAACGGGAAGCTATACGGTCCTCAAACGTTTAAAGTATGTAAGTGAGCAGACAAACAAATATTTCAACGTGTTACAGCGAAATTTGTTCCTTATTTCAGCTAAATATTTAGTTTACTCTTGTCTCAGACAAATTGAATGCATATCATTCATCAATTGGAGCAGGTTTTTTTTTAAGGTTATGTTTGGGCTTTTCATTTTTTTTTAAAGATAATGATTAATAAGACCCATGCGCTGTTAAAAATGCTGAAAAAAATATTTATTTTTGTTTATTATATGGCTCTTTAACTTATAGAATTATCCTTTAGACTAAAATTAAAAATAATTAAATCACTACACTGTAAAATCGAGGTTCTAATGTATTAATCTTACTGGTGCATATCATTTGTTATAGAAAAAAATATAAACTGAAAGAAAGACATGGGATTTTACTTTTTAGACGCACGTGTATTATTAATATTAATTTACCTTGAGAAACTCAGACCTAATCGTATATAGATAAATATTTAATATTTTGAGTCAGCGCAGTCTTATTGTATGTGTACGTGACTTAATGTATGGACTGGTAAATGCGCCATTTTGTTCTCTTTGTTATATTATGTGACTACAGTCAGGGACGGCACGGGTGTCAAATTAGATAGGCACATTTTGTCAATAACTTGAGGTTATATTTTAAATAAAGCATGTCAGTTTTCAATATACAGGATTCTCCTTTACGGATCGTAACAAAGGGGAAGTGAAGACGAATTCGCAACAAAACTCCATTTTTCGAGAAAAACGCATCTAAAATTGGCGAGTGCTATAAGGTATAAGTGCACCTGTTATATTTTTTCACCAAACATGAACTTTACCCACTTCCGGTCTCTTCCGAAAGAAAAGTATGATGCCACGAGATACAGCATAGATTGAAGTATGAAGTATGATGTATCAAGTATGAAGTATGACTGAGGCTAAATGGCGCATATGTGGGGGATAGTGGCGCATCCTTAATCCTGTGTTTAAAACGCGATACTGCTTCTTTAGGTCTTGCAACCGGAGTTTTACAATTGTTAGTTGCGAGCATCTGTATATTTTACCTAGAAGGAGTAAATAACGCATTCAAAAATGTAGATCGAGGATGCGCCACTTTTCTCCATATGCGCCGCTTAGCCCCAGCCTATAGCAAAAATTCATTCAGGAAGATTCTGATGCGCAAGAAGTTTTATCTTCCCCCCATAAATAATGTTGTATTTTGGAATTCGTACATAAGCGTATGGGAGTGTAGCAAATTCCAACTGTGGAGGACTGGGTAGGAGATGTGCTTTGAAAACAGCGTTGTGTATTGTTTGTATAAATAAGTTGTATCCTTGAATATCATTATTATTATTATTATGGACAGTTATTCCGAGATTCCCTTTTAATAATAAGGAAGAATGAACGTACAGCAAAACGCGATCGTGTGAAATAAATGATGCCAGTGATAATGCTGATATTCCTGGCACCCATCTAGGAATAGGATCTGAGACACCAGATTCGCGAAGAGTTCCAGTAATAACATGATCACCCGGCATTTGTAGGAAAATGGTGCTGTTTGCAGGAATAACAATCCTTTGGTCTGGTAATGCTTGAAGATTTTCTCCATGCGCGCCATGTAATATTGCACCTAATTTTTTAGAAAAAAATAGAGATTTATGAATCTGGTGTGTACTGGGAAAAAATATCTGTTAAGCAGAAGTTATCTGTTTTGATTTAAGATTAAATTAAGATGGTCGGGCTAAATAACAAAACCTCTAGAATGGTATAAAAGATAAATGACAATGTTCTGCTCAGTGATTGCATATGACAATTGGCAAGGATAAGACGCATCATTTCTCGTAGGTTTTTGTTCCCTGAATCCAAGCGAAATCCTTCTATCACGTCAGGTTTTAGAGGTAATTGAGATAAAAAATGCCATAAACCAGATTTTTGACCTCATTTATCTTAAGATATGACATGTTAGAAATATTTCGCTTTTTGGTCTGTTGCAACGAAAAGAAAATCTACGGGATATGATATGCTTCATTAGTGTTGCACTTTCAACGTCAATCCGTGTAATTAGTGTACATACTGTCCACATTTTGAGAACTTGAAATATTTTGTATTAATAATAGTCAGAGGCGGATTATCCAACAAGCCGAATTCCAAAGGGCGGCTCGTGTCCGGTTAATTATTTTTTGTATGACCCAAAAGCGCAGGGAAGAAGATATGCTCGAATCCTAAATTAAGTTTGTACCATCAAACTATTAAAGGCAAAGCACATGAGGATAGGCACCGGCGGGTTTTGGCTTCAATATCAGATTGTGAAACAGAAATCGATATGAAATATCAGTTTGCTTACAGGACGCCATACATGAAAAGTAAGGTAATTATTACTATATAATTGCAAACAAAAGTATTGAATTATTTGTACATGTAGGAATGGCTGATTGTCAAAAAGTTGACTATTCTATATCTCAGTCATTTTCCACATTATCTTTGAATAATACATTTTTTCTGAAAATATTTCAATAAAGTATACTTATATCAAAGCACAATTTAGTAAAGTTTTTAAATTTTAGGAGAATTCGTTTAGAAATTATAAATAAAAAAGTACCCAAAATGTCTGGTATCGCACTTGCACCAAACTACAAATTTGAAATGGAAAATTGATAAATAATATTAACCAATTTTTTAAAATCATGTACGATTCACACACATCACTCAAATTGAGTTAGAAATGATAAAAAGGATAAAAAATAAGAAGAAGGATCAATATAATTTAGAGTAAGGGATTTCAAATATCACTTCAAACTCTGTTCCACAAGATTTTGTCTATTCACGCGGCATTTCTATTTTAAGATAAAACTCGGAAATAATTATTCAAAGATCGAATCCATCACAAAATCGTTCGCTTCTTAAGTTTGTTGTTTTTAAACGAAACAAGACGACCATATTTTACCGTTTTGAGAAAAAATCTTTTTCGCAAAGTCATGAGTATCTGAAATTTTTGGGTTGTTCTTAAAAAAAAAAAAATTTCTTCAAAGCTTCATAACTTTGACGAGATTGAGAAACTGAAGTTTTTTTCCTGACTCTTGTGAGGCTAATAGTCGTCTTTCGAAATTTACCGGAAAATTAAGGAAATGTGGGCGGTTTTTATAAAAATATTAAGAGTCAATTTTCTCAAAAACCCCATCTTTTTGTTTGCTCAGATTTGTTTGTTGAATTGATACTCGAATGACAAAGATATCTTGCAAGTTTTATGTGGACCACACTTTTTTTCTGGTGCAGAGAATTTTGTTTCCAAAAATTTGATCTTTACATTTAACTCAAGAACGACAGATTCGACAAAATGCTAAGAAAAAAGTTTGCTAAGGGCCTAGCCGGGTAAGCATACAAAATCTGCCCCTGTACGTATTAAGTTAAAATTTTTATCCTAGGTTCGTATACATCTGAAGTGAAATTTCTCTCAATGATAGCTCTGGAAATGCATTTTCGTGTGAGTTATGGAGGGGGAAACAACAATCAAAAAAGTGTTTTTTTTTTTGAAAACGGCTCAACCGATTTTGATCAATAAAATATATGTTGCAATGATTCCAAAATATTCTGACCATTTGGACTGGCAATTTTAAGAAGAATGTTCACACTTGAAATAATTACTATCTTTTCATACGTGGAGATTGCTCTTAGCATGTTTTTTGTACTCCAGTAACTAATTGTAGTGGTGAGCGAGCATTTTCGACGTCAAAACGAGTGAAATCTTATTATAATTTACTTTCCTAATACTCACACGAATATGTAAAAAGGGTGAGCAATAGAGGATAAAGGGGCGGGCATATTTTACTGGTCTAAGGGCGCCGCGAACGGTTAATCCGACTCTGATAATACTAGGTCGTTTGAAAAGTCCCGGGCCTGACGACCGGATGGCGCCACTAGTATGAAATCCATATTCTTGTTAAGTGCTGACCTTAAAAACACTAAATCCAAAGTTTCATTACAATCTGTCATGTACTTTGTGTTTATTGTAATTGTCGCGTCATCATCAAAGTGATTTTGTGAACAATGGAAAAAAACGAATTTCGTGTTCTCATTAAACATTATTATTTGAGAGGGAAAACGGCTAAAGAAGCTATAGAAAAGCTTGATAAGTATTATGATACATCTGCTCCAGCGGATACAGCAGTCAAAAGGCCTTCAGACGCGACTACACCAGAAGTGATCAAAAAAGTTCTCCGTTTAGTGACCGATGACCGTAAATTGAAGGTGCATAAGATTTCTAAGATGGTAAACATCTTAACTGATCGCGAACACAATATTTTGCATAATCATTTGAACATGCGGAAGGTTTGCGCGCGATGGGTGCCGAGCGTACCAACCAGCAAAAGTTGGAAAGAGCTGATGTTTCTCAATCCAATTTGGGCATGTTCAAGCGTAATCGAAAGGAGTCCTTGCGCCGTTTTATAACCGTTGACGAAACCTGGATCCACCACTATACGCCTGAGGCAAAGCAGTAGTCAAAGCAGTGGGTACTGCCTTGTGAAAGTGCGCTAAAGAAGATGAAGGCTGTTTTGTCAGCTGGGAAGGTGATGGCAACAGCATTTTGGGGATCCCAAGAAATTATCCTCATTGATTACTTGAAGAAGGGTAAAACTATGATGGGAACGTATTATACATCATTATTGGACCCTTTGAAAGCCGAACTAAAAAAAAACGTCCACGATTGGCGCACAAAAAAGTGCTGAAAAGATTTTACTCAAATGAAGAGGTCATTGCCAAAACAAACGCCTATTTTAAGGAGTTAAGCACCGACTACTATAAAAAAGGCATCGAGCTTTTAGATACTCTTTAGAATAAGTATATCGAGCTGGAAGGGAGCTATGTTGCAGAATAAATGCGAATTTTCTCAAAAAATGTTGTTTTATTACTCAGGCCCGGGATTTTTCAAACGACCTAGTAGTGTAACATTGTATTGCACTTACTTGTAAAATTAGGGTAAATCACGCTGAGAAAGAGTAGAGCGATGATCTTCATTTTTTTTAGATAGTGCTTACGATATAGAGAACTGAAGACTAATATTAGGAAAAATTCATAAACGGTGATTGCAAAATTTTTGGAATATATTCACTTATACACGATCCATTATCTGCTTACACAGCTTTATCTATTATTCCAAACAGAGTACAAGGACGAAGAGTCTTGATTTTAGAACTTTGAGTTTTTCATATAAGCTAGATTTATTACCCATAGTACCTTCAGAATGATTTAAATTTACAATTTGTCTGCCATATAAAATACGTGCAATGGAAACAATAAAGCATCTTTTGCGCAAGGAAAACGTTATCAAATGAAAATCAACTTCATTAAGATGTTATAAGAATAAAATCATTTTCATGGCATGAAAACCTACGTAGCGACCCATAAATATTATTTTTTAAATCCAGCAAAAATAGAGGAATATCTTTTTGACTAGAGGAAAAATATTTCTGATTTAAGGTTTCAGAAAATCCAAATGAAAAAATTAAGAAATAAGAAAGTCGAATACGCCAGTAACTCTAAGGTAGAAAACAAGAATGTGCAAGAAGGGTCCAAAATTGCCACTATTCCATTTATTGAATTGAATAATGAATGCTATAATGAAATCAATTGATACCTACATAAGTTCAAGAATACAATTTTGCCAATAATAAGCAGGAAATCAAAGACAATCAGCGTATTCGACAGTGTTAGGTTATCATGTTCTACTGTTGATGTATATAATCTATGTATATAATTAAAATAAATCATGCTTACACCCAACTTCACTCAGCCATCCGTCATTTCATATCATATTTCCAAAATGTATGTGTATGTATATGAGGACATAGTTTATTATCAAATATATAATATTTTTAGAATATTTAATTTTTGTTGTTTATTATAATTTTATCAGCATTATTACATAAAAAGGTGACACTGTCGAATACACTGATTGATTTTCTCTGATTTCCTTTTTATTATTGCTAAAATATTACTCTTGAACTTCGGTAGACATAACTTTACTTTATTATAGGATTTGGGCTCTCCTTGCATAACCTTGTTATCTACCTTAGAGTTGCTGGGGTAGTCGACTTTTTTATTTTTCATTTTATTTTATACCTTTCAGTAAATTTATTAAAAAACCGGGTATCTTTCGGTGTATTTCTTCAAATTTTGACCTACAAAATAAATAAACGATGTTTTATGCGAATCATTCAATAATAGCTAACGGAAATGTGGCAGGTGAGAGGAGCATAACGAAAAAAGGGCTTCCGGAAAGGGGATAGGGGTGTGATCCTACTCAACCCTATCTTTTCTCGAGGATGGCTCCTTTAACAAAAACGATACACCCTTAAACCCTAGAATACCTCTTTTTGCATTTTATTAAAAGCCCGTATTTTTTCGAATACTGACCCTGGAAATGACTTTTGCGAGTATTTTTATGGCGATATTCGTAATCAGCACATCAAAATACGAGATTCAAAAAATATCAGATGTATGCGCTTTTCGGGACTCCACCGCGATTCTTTTTAGAAATGATATACGATTCACGTCCGAGTTTCATGTACACAATTTATTTTTTACTGGTTGTTCATTGATTTTGAGATTCCTTCCCAAGGTTTTTGTCATTCTCTGTCGTATTATGCATATCAAAGAACAAACTCTCTCATATAACAAAGTATATGAAAATATGTTCACAGCCTGAGCAAAGATTCCAGCACTCATGTCCCTATTTCACCTAACTCAGCGGATACTTTATTTCTCATATCATTTCATAAATTTAAAATTTATCAAAATCATTCAAATTGGTCTCTCATAAAATCTTTTGATTTTGTTCAATAGATTCTTGGACCACAGTCTTAATAATCCATGTAAAATATTTCAGAAATCTTGGATATCTTAAAATTCTTCTTGTGAATATATTGCTACAGACATTTCTTTCATATTTGGTACCAATTGGTTGGATATATTGAGCTCACATTTTCTGAGACATTAAAACGTCATCATGCTTAAACTTATTTTTTAATGGATGGTCAATCAGCTACCCATTTTTTTATTGAAATGAGTCCAAAATATTGTGCCGGCAATCCAGAAAATGTCGTAAATTCATGATTTTTCCATTTTTCCCTTGAAATCTCTTGAAATCTTCGGAACTTTATGAAATCTCCAATCCATTGAAACCCTTTGAAATCTCATGAATTCGTGTGATGTCCCAAGTCACAGATATTCTATGAGATCCCACGGAAGATCACATAGAATTTTGATTTATGCTTTCCCATAATACGTTAGGTAGAGTGGAAACTCTACGTTGGAATACCATTAGGAATTCACCGGAAAGGAACTATGTTTGCACTCGTAACCATAGCGAATCCCTACAGCTCCACGAGAACCAGCGCCATCAAACGTGATAAATGGTTAACTAGTGAAGTACTGTCGGTAATACAGATTCATACACATGCGCGAGGATAGCTTTAACGTTCGCGAGTTGCAAATTTCAACTTTTATGACTCTCTACAGAGATAAAAGTGACATTTTTATAAATACGTGAAATAAAATATCGCGTGCAACGCGGGAGGAATTGGCGTTTTCCAACTTACCTGCCTCATCACACAATATACTATAAATTCTCAAAAAACAAAAATTTTAATTCTGAGCCTTTCTGATTTAAAATATTAAAGTACCTATTTCTAAGTCCACGTGCTCACACTTCCAAAACTTTTAATTTGCAGAAAGAAAACTTAAGCATATGGAAATTTAACAGAAATGAGACGTATCATTTTCCGTGCATTTTTAGTGTATAATATCCATATTTTTCGAAAACGTTATATTTCTTATAAATATTAATATTAGGAGAGTGTCAGGTAGTCCCGACCACTCATGATTTTTAATGGAAAATATTAGATTGGCTTTGACTGGCATATATAAATTTACTCTTCAACTATGTAACATGTAATTTTTGTTTAATAGTTCCATGAATTTCCTTAATTATAGAAGTTTTATTAGAATATGGAAGAGTCGGGCAGCCCTGGCCATTTTGTGTCGGGTACCCTCTGCTAGATTTTTTCATTTTCGATTTCAATTCTTTATGGCTAAAAATGCATATTTGTGTTCTGCATAAAGGTTCTGGTAGCTTTAAATTAATTTTTCAAATGAAGTGTTCAAATATTACGATTTTTTTCGGTGGCTGGTGCTACCCTACACTTTTTTTTAACAAACTTTTCTATTCCTCACGTATTCACTTTTTTCCTCTTAAATATAATCATTCTTTGAATAAATGTTTTGAAGTTTTTGGTAGAAGCATTAATATTGTAACTAATTTTTTATATTAATACTTCTGTTACGTCCCGAGAAATGCAACTTACGTAATAATTTATTTATTCCACAAAATTCCTCTTTTTAGAATCTAATTCATAAAACTAGAAGACAGGGATGAGGATAATACCAAATTGGAAGAAATAAATCTACAAATGCTAAAATTTCAAAAAGTTAAATCGATATTTTTATTATATAAAATACATGAAGGGAATAAAAAATTATTTAAATTGAAAAAACTTTGAGTTATGGATCACTTGTATTTTCGCGAAGGACGCCTGGACATTTTTGCTCAACCTCGAATTAATTCTCCTTGTCTGTGTCTAGTCAACCTTAAAAAAATTAGGACTAATTAGAAATCAAGTTATTGAAAGAGAGGAATTTAGAAATAGAATGGTTAATGCAAAAGGGATACTTACGGATATTTAAATCTTGGGAAATGTCCACCTTCTTATTTTGAACTCCTCCGGAATGCGTCTCAGGTTCCGGAATTCACACACTGAGTGAGGCCTTGAAATAGGTGCCCAAAGTAAACGGATGAACTAGGGGTCAGGTGACCTTGTCATGGCAGGTTGGCCTCCGTTACTAGATCCGTTCTTGGTCTCCAGATGTCGATGTTGTGAATACTGGAAGACGTGAGGTCCCGCTGTGTTGACGGCCCGACTACACGGCTCGGAAGTAAGGCTCGGAGGGTGAGGCGATTGATCTCGGGATTGAGTACTGAAGACGAGGGACAGACTTGAACTGATTTCAAAAGAGGTATTTTCGACAAGTCAGGGTCGTAGTAATCGAAGAGAAAAAGGAGATGCTGACTACTGATGGTGTTTTCTGACTGGTGGTGGTGTTGCCTGACTGACTGCTGCTTCAGAATCCGCTGTATTTATATACAGAATCCCTCTTTGAATACCCATGGGTTTGAGTAATATTAGAAGTAGGGTACGTAATTTTAGTTGCTGTAGTAAATCCATGTGAATTGGAATAGCCAATCAATGCCAAAGATTTTAGAAATGTCCTTATTTGGAGAGTGGCGCAGTAGCGGAAACGTTCTACCTCTCTACGAAGATGCCAAGGGAGTATGTGGATTTAGTGGTACTGGTAAATCTGTGTGATATGGAGTGATGTGGTGGTAATTTTTATGTGACAAAGTTCCATTAGCATCGGAAATCATGGATATTTTCAGAGAAATGCGAAATCTGCAGGTGTTGATTGGGGAAACTAAACATTAGATCGTAATGGGGGAACTGTTCTAATTATAGAATAGTTTCGATATTTCGTATTGAGGTTAAGTAGTCATCCTACTACAAATGTCATACTGATGAACGACAGTTGTTGTTTTCTATGTTTAAGGTAGTGGTTTCCCACGAAAATCTGGTATCCGGTGATCGAAATGCATTATAAAGATATAAAAATTGCACAGTTGTGCATCGTAGATTTGAGCAAGTGTAGGCGTAAGAGATTGAAACTTAAACATGTGTTCGTCTATTTTCATACCCGTCTTGTTGATTAATGGGAGGGTTTCTCACTCATGTGAGCCTGTTGCATGTATTAGTGCTGCGAAAATTGATATGCGCCGCCTATTTTTAGGCTACTGTCTAGGTTCTGCCCTTGACAGCTGGACTTGATGATAATGATTGGAAATTGGATTTTATGGGGGTCTTTACGACATTTAAATATGATCTTTCAACTTATCCATTTTAAATGTTGTAGATAAATTTTTTATACGGTTGTTATATAAATAATTATAATTTATATAATAGTCGCGGGACGTGACACTTCCATCGATACCGGCAAGTTTATTATTAAAAGAGTTTAACTGGCTGCTACTACCTAAATCTTCCGAGTATGACATATATATTTTTACTTGTAAAATTGAGAAAATCATGCAGGTAAAGAATAAGATGACGATCTTCAATTTTCCTGGATATAGTAACAAAAATATAGGGAACTTAAAACTAATATTTGAAAAAATTTAATAAGCAGTGACTGGTAAATTTTTGGAACATATTCACATATGGTATATACTAACCGCTGTCTGACAACACAGCTTTATATATTATTTTAAGCAGAGTGGTAACATGAAGACTGTTTATTCTAAATCTTAGAAGTTTTTACATTTGCCAGATTTATATATAGTGTAGAGTAGAGTTTTCGTCTATCTAACAGCAATCGTGACCGAAGTATTATATATATATGCTTATTTGTGGTAATTTATCATTTACTGATAGAATCCTACTGGAATCAAGTAGACAACTCTAATTTTTTTCAAGGAAAAATGCCTAGATTGTCTTCTTAAATATACACTTTACCCAAATGTTCCGTAAGGGTACTTCATTTTTACGAATATGAGACTGGAAGGCATACATTTCAATGAAGCGAGTGCAAATTACATGGACTTCTTGAAATCACTTCTCAAAATTTGACGCATGCATTGATTTTTTATTTGCTCCCCCCCCCCCAAAAAACACCTTCCAGCATACCCCAAGAACCAACCTCTAAACGAGGAACAAGTATTTTGCGACATATTGGTCGTAAATGTTTGTATATTTTATGTATTTTTTTATCTCAGATCATTCTTACTGGTCAAATTGAAACGTTTCATGTATTTTTTTATTACGTATTAATTGTTCAAGTAATTCTTGTTCACATTTTATCGCAAATTGGTACCGTCACAACGAGATAAGCTAATGAGTCAATATAAAAAATCATTACGGTCGATTTAATTTGTTGTTTATTGTTTAAATAACTTTTTATTGTTCAAATGTGACTTTTGAGTGGAATAAAGCAGAAAAGTGTAATTTTTTTGCAAATTTGTTAACAAATGATAGAATTCTAGTATGTCTTGTCTTTTCACCACTTACCCGTAATTTTTTAACCAACTTATAGTTCTTTAAACAATTTTTTTCGGCAAAAAAAACAAAATTTTCACTTTTTCCGAAAAATATATGGGTAAGTAATGAAAACTGGTAACATAAGAGGAACTGAAATTTTTTTTTAGGAATTTGCAAAAAACTATACTTTTCTGCATTATTGCAGTCAAAAGTTGAATTTTAACAATCACAACATTATTCAAACAATCAACAATGAAAAAGTGAATCGAAAAGGTGTAAATTTTTTATATTCTGTCGGAAAAAATTGTTGAAGAAATGGCAATTGTTTAAGCAATGATGGGTAAATGATAAAAATACAGGACATACTGGAATACTGTCGAGTTTGTTGACATGATTGCAAAAGCAACATTTTTTTGTCTAATTCGAGTCAAAAGTTATATTTGAACAACAAAAAGTTGTTCAAACAATAAACAACAAACTCAATTGACCGTTCTCATTTCTTCTATTGACTAGTTGGCTTATCTCGTTGTGAGTGTGCCGATAATTCACAATAAAATATGAAAATAGAATTGTTTCAACGAATAAAAATTGTTCAACGATTAATAATAAATGAAAAAAATATGTAACTCTCTAATTTGACTACTAAAAACAATCTGTGATAAAAAAACAAAGTAGTTTGGTGGGCGCCTTCATTATAGGGTATATCTTTGATTGTGATCATTTCATGAACACTGTGCTTCCTCATAGAGGATTGTTTTGTTATAAATAAATAATTCTTTGACGAGAATCCGGCTGCTATATTTTCTATAATTATGATAAAAGACCGCTATGATGAGAGTATTTTAGATTGTAAAAGGAGTCAGAGGGGATGAAAAAGGCGATTTTGCCTGCATTTTTATTATTATTTATTGTTTCTTATTTATTTCATATTTCTTATTGCTTATTATTTTTAATTGTTTACTGTTTATACTTCATAGGTGATAGAAAGTTTTGATATAGTCCAATAGATCCATTTCATCAACAAGAATAAATTTTGTACTTAAAATATTCGTGCATTTCGAAAATTGAAAATTTTTTATGCTTTTAACATTGAGCCAATTGACAAATCCGCATATATCATAATTTTATTAAGTCATACAGGCCTATCAAATACATCGATAGATTTATTTCATCATAACGAATAATTTTGGTAGTTACGATAATGATATATTCCCAAAATGAAGACAGTTTTTTTCTTACAAGCGCTAGAAAAATTCACAAATCTGTACACATCATAACATCGTTTGATCACAGAATGCTTCTAAATACATCAATCGATACATATTGTCAAAATGTACAAATTTGGTCGTTATTGTGTTGCTATATTCCTAATATTTGAAAATAATCGCACTCAAAAACAAAAATTGAAAACTTCGAAAATTATTAAAAATGAAAATTTTGTATGGAGATAACTATAAACATTATATTGAAATAAATTAACTAGACACCATGTTCGAAAAAACTTCGATTCACAGAGCGTAGGATTACTGCCAATACTGTGATAGAAATTCTTAAAATTTCGAAATTTTTAAATTTAGTTTTTGCCATTCTCACGATATCTAACGAATGAACCTCAAACTTTTTTTAAAAAAAGGATGTATTTCATTAAAATCTACGTATAATTTTTTTCCTTAATATAATCAAAATTGTAAAAATGTTCGCATCTAAAATGATTTTTGAGAAAAATATAAAATGAGAAAAAATTTATTCTCATCCGATCCGGCTCTAATCTCAATGAATAATGGGTATTATTTGGGACTACAGTCCCTCCGAATTTCGTGACCCCAGCTCTACTTGTTTTCATGCTGTCATAAAAATAGTATTGTTGACGCACCCGCCGGTCATAATGCAGCACCGATGAGCTAATTAAATGTCAAATAACGACGTAGTTAAAAGCAGTTTTGAGTAGTTATATAAGTTCCCTAAGGTAGTCCTTATTTTCGAACCTTTAAAATGTTGCGTTCCATATCGATGATTACGTGAGGTTACACGAAAAAAGATGCTCATCAAGTTTAAGTTCAATCGGATATTATTTAGAGGTGCCCCCACCTTAGGGAAAACTGAGCCAAACGTTGAAAATGTTATAACTTTGTCAAATTCAATCGAAATATAACGCTCACCTAGAGAGCAGCAGCTTCTGGCCCATAGAAAGAAATGATCGTGTGCGAAATTAATTATTTTGAAAAAATTCAAAATGTCGATAATCTCAATTTTGGAAAAATTGAGACCATCTCAATTTTGGAGAAATTAAATTTTTCTATTATTTTTCATTTTTCGAATTTTTTCACAATTAGCAATTCCGCACATTATAATATTTTTCAGTGTGCCAAAAGCTGCCGCTTCCTAGTCGGGTGTTATATTTAGATTGGATTTGACAATTTTATAATATTTTCAAGGTCTGACTCAATTTTCCCCATATAAATTACATGGGAAATTTCAAGTCGATGGCGGCACCTCTAAGTATTATCCTACTGAGCTGAAACTCGGTAAGCATATTTTTCTCATGGAGCCTTGCGAAATCATCTACATGAAGTGCAAGCTTTTTGAAAAATTTGTTATCCTGCCGAATAAGGACGACCGTAATAATATGCGCATCCAAATCACGTTCCAGTCATAATTTATAGGACATTTAAATCAAAGCGCCTCACCATGCCCTACTCTCCACTGCATGTTAATGTGTCGGGCTGACCATAATCGGATGGCATCACTTGCGTGACAGTGCGACTGAGCCAGTGACCTGAGATCAGCGTAGTTGGACACGGTTATACGCCTGACTACTGCCGGCTGGTACTACTGAGTGTATGCGGTACCACCTCACCGATATGTAGAGGGTAGATAGATGGGGCAGAGAATACGTCACGTGTTCCCGCCTTGAAATTGTTTTTTTTTTTATCGGATTGGAATTTAGCGGAATTATAGTTCTAGTGGATGCTATATTGAATTTAATGTTGAAAATGTTTTATTACGTTTTAGAACCTCGGTGGCTCAGGTGGTTAGGGACTCGGACTTGACGTTAGAGTCCGGGGTTCGATCCCTGATCCAAAACCTCTGGAAATTTTTCTATGTACTTTTACTGTGATTCTGTGGTTTCGATCCTACCTTAAGCTGTAGCCCCCCCCCCCCCCATACACTTGGCTGCAATCCGGTCCGTAGATGACAGGGTAAAAAAGAAACCAGGCTGCCCAATATGTCATATTAAGGCTACTTCTGTCATCAGATACCTTGACTGTATTATAAAATACGTCCGTGATTGACGATGTATACCGGAACAGCTCCGTGTAGAAAGATTCGCTCAAAAATCTAACTCAAGAATAAATATGCATTTGACATGTTGAGCTGTAAACATCTTAAGTCTGAGATTTATTTTTTTATGAAATTTGATCTACTAAGCATGTGCTACATTTGCGGCCGCGTGTAGTAGTGAAGTGCCGGGTCATGAGTACCTGTGGGAGGAGGTGGTCCCATAATAAAATTCGAAATTTGCAAAATTTGACAAATGCAAAAAAAGAATAAAGCTGCAAACAGCGACTGACACTAAGTGTAATATTATATTTTTTTCTCGTATTACATTATAAACGTAACCATCAGAAATTTCTGAAATTTATGTTTAATTTTTTTGATAGTTGCTTAATGTAATCAAAGTGTTCAAGACTTACTTCGAGAGAAACAGAAAAGTGGATAAATGCGAAATCACATATTAGAATTCATACACACGCAAGCGATGGTTCATACACATAACGAGCGAGATTTAAAATAAAATCGAGATTATAAAAGATTTTCAGCTTTTCAATGAGGAAACCTTTGTTGATATTGGAAATACAACAGTACTGTTTCTGATGTAATTGTTCACTTCTTCAAGAGGCATCATGAGGTTTTGAATAGAAAATTCACCAACACAATAATTTAATACAATATTTGGGAATTTAAAGAAAGGAGATGTGTCTCTAGCACTTTTTCAGTGCAAAGTTCAGTGGTAACGATAGTCGCTAACTTAGCAAGAGAAAGTGAAATAAGTTCACAGCACCAGATAACGAAGCATGTATTGAAAGTCGTAGATTCATCATATTCCCCTACAAGCAATCACAATGCTATGAAATGCTATAGTATTATTTGAGTAAATAAGTCACAAAGATGTGGGTCCATCCATAAAGTCGATTTCAAGTATCTAGACATCATGCAGCATTGCAATGTTTCAAAAGATTTTGGCGGAAGTGTTCATCATTTTGTTCTGTTAAGGATGAACTCTGTACTAAAGAAATTCTGTTGCCCGGTTTGGTATAGCAGATTGGTGCAAATATCAAAATAGCTTTGATAGAAGCTGGTACAACTCTGAGGAAGTATCATGTCAGCAGCAGCTTTATTACTCTTTGATACAATTCATCAATAAATTCAATTTTCTTGAGCAAGAAATCTGTATTTCAACAATATTCTTATGAAGTATCAGTAGATGTCGCGACATGGAATTTCTGCTTCATCAGTCATCTCTGTATGCAGATTTTGTATTCTCATTTTAAATTAGAAGTCTCAGTCCACTTTTCGACTGTGCCGGCAGAGTACAAACAATTTTTGAAGGTTAGGCCAAACGCACAGATATGACATAACTATGTTCTTTCCTCGAGGAGATAAAAACGTTTATTTATGGTCTTAACGAGGCCTGACTTAATTGAATTCTTTAGGAAGGCAACGGCAATGGATAGATTCAAGCGAGAGACAGGCCAATCAAATAAATGAAACGAGGTGAAAGAGAGAAGAACATACGTCTATATCATGCAAGGGAATAGGAAAGGGTGATTTCAAAGGATAGGCTTTGGCGATTATGGGGCGATTATGGGATTCGATTGTGCTTTGACATATTTGTTGGAGGCCTAGAGAAAAAGGGTGAAGTTTGTTAACCAGCCTTCTATGACCAACGGTCGTGGTTTTACCCACGAAAAATATAAAATTGCATTTTTTCGCCAAACGATACGAAATAAAAAAGAATGTTCAGAAACAAAATTATTTACCTTAGAAAAATCTAAGAATTTCATCCAAACCAATTTTTAACAGCATACACTATTTATATTTCAATCGTGAAAAATGTTATCAAAATTAAAAAACAACAATTTTTCAGCCAAACTATGCAAGATACAAAAAAATGGTGGTTAGAAAAATTATTCATCCCAAAAAGGTCTACAAATTTTCTCCGTTTCATGATAAGACGCATATAGTTTTCGTTCTATTCGTGAAAGTGTTATTAGAAATGAAAAATTCCATTTTCCAGGAAAATTATGTGAGATAAGAAGAAGATGTTGAGAAGAAAAATCATTGATCTCAGCGGATCTAAAATTGAATTGAGACAATTTTTTGTTAAGGCGTATCGTTTTTTGTTTAATCATGGTTACGCTTTTAAGAAAATTGAAAATTTTATTTTTCAGAAAAAGTGCGTGAGACACGAAAAAAGTATTATAAGCAAAACTTGTTTTATTTCAAAAAGACCTACAAAATCGCTTCCAAGCTTTTTCCGACAGAACTCACGGCCTTTATTTTAAACGTCGAAAGGAATATTGAAGAATCGAAAATTAAAATCATCAGCCAAACAGCTAGAGATACAAAAAAAGTTTAAGAAGAAAATTGTATCTCTTAAAAAGGTCTACAAAATCTCATACAACCATTTTTCGATATCTTACCGTATTCTTATCAAACACTGAAAATGCTATTGACAAATGAAATATTCAAATTTTTATGATTATATAATTTATTGGAGTATTATATGCATGCATGTGAAAAATCGAGCGCAAAGCGCGAGTATTGTAATGAGAATGTATTCCTTAAGGCCGATAGAGTGAATTAATTTTCACTTGATCTAAAATCGAAACAAATTTAACAATCTCTTCAAAAGTAGAAGTTCTGACAGTTTTGTAATATTTGCAAGTAAGTTTTTGTATATGCATTACACTGTGAACTGAGCAGAACACGAAGTGCGAGGTCCGAAAGCTGGCAGATTTTTAAAAATAAATTTCTCCAAATTCAAAATCTATATACACTAGCTTTTGTGGTATGTAGTCAGCGTAGAGGGGACGAAAACTATTTTTGAATTAAATTTTTTACACTTTATGAAAATTGTCTTTATCCCATGGTCCTTCAGAGACCGTTGTGCAGTTGTGATAGATTTATTTGTAATAATGACCCAATCCCTTGCAACAATGAAATTTGTAAAAAAGTAATTTTTTTGCCTGATTCCAAAAACTCCTAGAGATATTACTGAAACAAATCAAACGATACGCGTGGTTTATTTCATAAGACTATTAGTTTTTCTTAAATAAAATTTCCCAAACTTCAAATCAACATGCGTAGCTAAACTCAGGGTCGTGATTATTTCCCTTAAGTCACCCAGACGACTTCCGGATCTCTCGTTCGAGAGATATAGCTGGTGGAGGTGATGCTTATTTACAAGTTTCACAATATTGTCTTTTTACTGTTTCAATAAAGTTGAACATGTTACTCAAATGCGCTTTTTATTAAACTTTTCGTCTTTCGCATTTCTTATTTCTATAACATCCTTTCAATTTATCTGTACACCATACAGCCTTGAATAAAGTCATATATTTTTACCAAGAAATAAGTGTTTTTCCACTATCGGATCAGAAAATATTTTGCCTAATTCTATTAGTAATTTTCTACTATTTTTCAGTGGCTCACTTTTCTCCAGTTAAATTAGTAGGATTTTGCCAATAATTAGCGAAATTTTACTAATTTAGATTCAGAGAATCTCCTAAACTAGAACCGGCCTTAAGGACCTTCTTTATAATATACTCGTCAACTAGGATGCGCTTAAAAATGAAATGCTTAATTCTCCAAAACGGTACCCATCCAATTTTTCCCTTTCTGTGGCATAAACTCTTTAGAATCACTTAAATTCAAAATGAAGAAAGAAGATCCCTCTCAATACAGTATTTCATTTTCAATGAACAAAAAATGACTTTTTTGGACTTGCCTAGATCAACATTGATTTTTCAAAAGGTAAAAGGTTTGCACCTGTAACTTATTTTATTTAAATCAGTATAACGCGCCAACATTCTATTTTCTCGAACAAAAAGTTTGTTGATTTTGATTTTGGTGAAATTTGCCATTTTCAGTGATTGCCAGACTGCTGTGAAAATTTTTTTTTTTGAAGAGCCAAATGATGTTGCCTTACATTATTTTATGCTGAAGAGGTTTAACATATGAATTTTTCAGCTTTTGAAACATGAATGTTAATCTTTTGATTAGAAAATATCTACTACGCATGAGCGGGATGTTGATGCGAGTTCGCTTTTAGGTA
>JAUMHM010107526.1:0-22030 GCA_032362435.1 Melikaiella ostensackeni
GTATAAGCCAAAAGGTTTAATAAAACTGCTTAAAAAAAATAAGGCTCATTACTTTTCAATCGAACCCTGTATTATTCGTAACGAATGCACAGAAACTATTTCTATTGAGTAGGAATATTCTGGGGAATTCTCGAAGTTCGAAAGCCGTAATAAGAAAGGAAAGCACGTAAAAGTGAACAGTGAGTTAATGTTCCGAACAACGATAAAATGTTGAATATCTCATTAAACAAGTTTCTTGATTCTCCTTCGTTTTCCCTCTTAATTACTTACCCTCATTACTTAATACTATTCTAAAATACGCTGGTTTTATTAGGGAAAGAAAGTTTCATGAACAAAGAATGGCGGATTGGGGCGATATTTTTCTAGATATCGGTTAAAGCACTCTTTGAACTTTAGACGTTTTTAGAACTTCCTTCTTCCGCTAAAAAAAGCTGCTTACCAGTCAGAGAACTTACACCTAAGCTGACGTTCCAGTTTACTACTAGACTTCGGCATTACTTTTCATTATAACTTAGAAGTCTATAACTCATTAGGAAGAGGGAAACTTTGATGAAGAAATAAATAAATGTTGCGGTAGCTCTTCAAAGAGAAAAAAAACATAGGTTACATTGAATGGTACCTTGTTATACAGGAAGAGGTTTTCAAATAATTAACTAATTTACTAATCTACTAATCACTCATGTTTGTTATCAAATTTTCTTTACATCAGTTTATGTTTTCACTTTCTTTAAATTCAAACAAATTTGCCATCTTCTTAGATTCTTTTCACATTCTTGCATTCTATATTTCCTTTCCATTCATACTCTACGCTCTAATCATGTCAGAATATGTATAACTGCCATTCCTCCTCCAACCTCCTCTGCTTTTTCCATTCTTTTTTCTAAATACCTCCGCCATCTAACCACTCCTTTCCCCCTATTCTCATGCATCAGGCTTCCGATAATCATTCCCTTTTCCTCCACTCCCAAACAGCCTCCCGTCCAATGTTCAAATCTGGCTCTCCTCTGCTGCATAACATACAGGGACATTTCTGCTCACCCAACCAGTTTCTGTTTCATTCTTCCATATTCCCACATCTAGCCCTCGCTATCACCTTCTGACTTCCCTTTTTACCTTTTTCTTTTATATATTTTCCTCTACCTTCTACTCTCATCTACTTATATTTAACGTTATACTTTGATTGCATCATCATGTCATATCTCTCCTCTACCTCCGTTTCCTCGCCACTCTCCTTCAGAACTATCTGCACTTTTTGACCCACCTCATGCCTTCCCACGTTTAGAATCAGCTTCTCGCGTTCTGAATACCTTTCTAGCTTTTTCATCATTTCCTTCAGAGCTTCTCCCTTTTTCGCTAATATCACAATATCGTCGGCATATGCTAACGTTCTGAATCTCTTTTCTCCTACTACCGCTTCCCCTCCCATTTCCTTTGTGACTTTTTTTCTATGTCTTTTCCATCAGCATTTTATCTACTGCATGTTGTGATACATAATTGATGTCCATTGTACTTCTGCGCTTACGAAAGCCTGTCTGCGTGTCCTTTACTCTCCACATCTTTGCCCAACCTCTCTGCTAACACCATCACATAAAGCTTATATATGTAGTATTTAGACGCATAATCCCCCTGTGGTCTTCTACCTTATCCTTATCTCCTTTCTTGTGTAATGGCGCTATCAAATCTTCCTTCTACTCTTTCGGAAAAACCTCCCCTTTTCAGACCTATTCAATAATTCCTCTCAAACTTTCCTTTACCGCTTCCACTCCGAGTATCTAAGCTTCATTCATTATTTCATTTCCCCCTAGCGCTTTTCTTTCTCCAACTTTTCAACTTGCATCTCTATTTCATCATCAATCAGCTGCTCATCCCTCTCTTTCTCTTTTTCCCTCACCCATCCTGACACCTCCCTCATCCGGCTCGTGCCGTATCTTTTTAAAATAATTGTTCCGAATTCCCTCCCCCATTTTACCAATTATTCCTTCTCTACTCTTCCTAAATTTATTTACAAATTTTCATACACCTTCCTCTGATTTTATGTCCTTTATTTCATTCTCAATCTCTCTTTGGTTTCTTCCTTTCTTCTCCTCACGCAACTCCCTGAACTTCTTCAACCTTTTCATTCTTTAAATCTTTTAACCTCGCTCTTCCATCATTCTCTATCACACCATGCTACTTCCCAGTCTTTATTTGAGATATTTGAGATGTTTTGCCTCTTTAAATCTTCTAACCTTCCTCTTCCATCTTTTACATTCTTTATCACTCCATGCTACTTCCCAGTCTTTATTTGAGATATTTGAGATGTTTTGACTCTTTAAATCTTTTAACCTCGGTCTTTCATTTTTTACATTCTCTATCACACTATGCTACATCTCAGTCTCTATATGAGATATTTGAGATATTTTTACTCTTTAAATTTTTAACCTCGAGCTTGCATTTTTTACATTCTCCATTACACCATGCTACTTCCCAGTCTCTATTTGAGATATTTGAAATATTTTAACTCTTTAAAGCTTTTAACCTCGGTCTTCCATTTTTTACATTCTCTATCACACCATGCTACTTCCCAGTCTCTAATTAAGATATTTGAAATATTTAAACTCTTCAAATCTTTTAACCTCGCTCCTCCATTTTTTACATTCTCTATCGCACCATGCCACTTCCCAGTCTCTATTTGAGTTATTTGATATATTTTGACTCATTAAATCTTTTACCTTGGTCTTCCATTTTTCACATTTTCTATTACACCCTGCTACTTCCCAGTCTCTCTTTGAGTTATTTGAGATATTTTAACTATTTAAATCTCTTGACCTCGGTCTTCCATTTCTTACATTCTCTATCACAGCATGCTACTTGCCAGTCTTTATTTGAGATATTTGAGATATTTTGACTCTTTAAATCTTTTAACCTCGGTCTTTCATTTTTTACATTCTCAATCACACTATGCTACATGCCAGTCTCTATGTGAGATATTTGAGATATTTTGACTCTTTGAATCTTTTAACCTCGGTCTTGCATTTTTTACATTCTCCATTATACCATGCAACTTCCCAGTCTCTACCTGAGGTATTTGAAATATTTTGACTCTTTAAAGCTTTTAACCTCGGTCTTCTATTTTTTACATTCTCTATCACACCATGCTACTTCCCAGTCTCTATTTGAGATATTTGAAATATTTTAACTCTTTATATCTTTTAACCTCGCTCTTCCATTTTTTGCATTCCCTATCATACCATGCTACTTCCCAGTCTCCATTTGAGATATTTGAGATATTTTTACTATTTAAATCTTTTAACCTTTGTTTTCCCTTTTTTACATTCTCTATCACACTATGCTACTTCCCAGTCTCTATTTAAGTTATTTGAGGTATTTTGACTCTCTAAATCTTTTAAGCTCGGTCTTCCATTTCTTACATTCTCTATCACACCATGTTACTTCTCAGTCTCTATTTGAGACATTTGAGATATTTTAACTCTTCAAATCTGCAAACCTCGCTCTTCCATTTTTGCATTCTCTATTACACCATGCTACTTTTCAGTTTCCATTTGAGATATTTGGGATATTTTGATTCTTTAAATCTTTTAACCTCGGTCTTCCATTTTTTACATTCTCTATCACAATATGCTACATCTCAGTGTATATGAGATATTTGAGATATTTTTACTTTTTAAATCTTTTAACCTCGATCTTGATTTTTTTACATTCTCCATTACACCATGCCACTTCCCAGTCTCTATTTGAGATATTTGAAATATTTTAACTCTTTAAAGATTTTAACCTCGGTCTTCCATTTTTTACATTCTCTATCACAATATGCTACATCTCAGTCTATATGAGATATTTGAAATATTTAAACTCTTTAAATCTTTTAACCTCGCTCTTCCATTTTTTACATTCTCTATTGCACCATGCTACTTCCCAGTCTCTATTTGAGTTATTTGAGATATTTTGACTCATTGAACCTTTTACCTTGGCCTTCCATTTCTTACATTTTCTATCACACCATGCTACTTTCCAGTCTCTGTTTAAGATATTTGAAATATTTTTACTCTTTAAATCTTTTAACCTCGCTATTCCGTTTTTTACATTCACTATTACACCATGCTACTTCCCAGTCTCCATTTGAGATATTTGAGATATTTTGACTCTTTAAATCTTTTAATCTCGGTCTTCCATTTTTTACATTTTCTATCACACCATGCTACTTCCCAGTCTCTATTTGAGTTATTTGAGATATTTTGACTATTTAAATCTCTTGACCTCGGTCTTCCATTTCTTACATTCTCTATCACAGCATGCTACTATACTTGCCAGTCTGTATTTGAGATATTTGAGATATTTTGACTCTTTAAATCTTTTAACCTCGGTCTTCCATTTTTTACATTCTCTATCATAATATGCTACATCCCAGTCTCTATTTGATATATTTGAGATATTTTGACTCTTTAAAGCTTTTAACCTCGGTCTTCCATTTTTTACATTCTCTATCACACCATGCTACTTCCCAGTCTCTATTTGAGATATTTGAAATATTTTAACTCTTTAAATCTTTTAACCTCGCTCTTCCATTTTTTACATTCTCTATCACACCATGCTACTTTCCTGTCTCTATTTAAGCTCTCATATTCTCTGACCGGCAGAAATACTTTCGTCTTTCTGTACAGTTCTTTCCATTCTTATTCTACCCCTGTCTCATCAAATTTCACTCATTCCATATTTTCTTTGAAGTTCTCTCTTGACTCTTCTCTCCATACCACCAATTTTAAATAATTAAAAAATTTAGTGCGTCTAAATTGTTATTTTGGGTACAATCACTCTCTAATATCGTCCTTTTTCAAAGCTATCGTAATTGCTTAAAATCATTTTAATAAAATAAAGGAGACAAATATAGAAATTTCTAATCCTTATTCACAAATTTGTACAAAAGTTTAATCAAGTAAGTAAATTGATTAGTTGATGCTAGACATTCGAGATAAATTGAAAGAGAAACAACCAGTGATGGGTAAGTTTCTTTTCAAAAGGAACTAGTTATAGTTACCGTTACGTCACGAAAAAAGTAACTAGTTATCGTTATTATCACCGATTCCAAATGGAACTCTTTCTTAGCTGCGTTTCCCAAAAAAAGTAACTATTGTTAGTTTTTTAGTTACTTTTGTATTTTAGAAACATATATCCAAATTTCATTTTCCCAAAACCTTACTCGTAACTTTCCAGTGATAGGTTTTTTACGTCTTAATGAAAGTTATAAGTTGGTCATGACCCACATAATATTTCTAGAACAAGCAATGTTTCAGAAAATTTTGAATTTCAGTGTGAAGGAAAAATTTCAGATTTCATATTTTGGGCTATAAATCTCTTCGGAACTGAAAATTAATTATCTCCCCCTAAAAGTGTTGCTTTAGATTTACCTAGTTACGACTTTCATTTCTGGAAAATTTACATTATTCTCAGACCAACAAAAAAATTTTTAGTAGACTTCGAATTTCCAGCAAAATTTGAAGTCAGCACAGTGAAAAAAATCAACCAGATTGTTGAAGTTTTAAGCCAGAAAGACGAATTTTCAACAAAAAAGTTGATTTTCAAACAAATAATGAAATTTCTACCCAAACCAGTTGTTGAAATATCAAGCCAAAAAGACCAACTTCAAGCAAAAAAGTCGATATTCAACCAAATAATACAATTTATATCCAAGCGAATTTAATTCTTAATGAAAAATGCAATATTTCAAATTTCAACCAAAGAAGACGAATTTTGAAAAAAATACATGAATTTTCAACTAAAAAGGATAAATTTCCAACTAAAACAGACATGTCTTCAACAAAATACATAAATTGAGGAATATTCAAGCAAATAGTTAGGTCTTTAACTAAACAATATAAATTTAAAACAATGAATGGAATGGTAAAACTTTCATTAAAAAAAAAATTTTTATCCAAAAGAAGGAGTTGACAAAATAATCAATTTTTCAACGAATGGGATGAATTTTCAACTAAAATGATGAATCTTTAGAACAAAACAAAAATTCAACAAAGTAGTTCAACTTTCAATTAAAAACGACGATTTCTCAATGAAAAAGGTAATAGTTGTGATTTCAATCAAAACAAATTTTCATGTTAAATCAAATACGGTTGAAATTAAGCAAAAAAAGACAAATTTTCATAAAAATAAGCAAATTTGAAACCAAAGAGATGAATTTTCAACCAAGAAGATGATTTTTCACCAAAAAAAGACGAACTTCTAACAACATCCATAAATTTTTTTGCAATTGAAATAATAATTTTGAACGAAAAAAGATGAATTCGTGACAAAAAATGTAATAGTTGATGATTCAATCGAAAAGTATTTTCATTTTGAATCAAAGCTGTTACATTCAACCAAAAAACAATTTCTCAACAAAATAGTTGAATTTGCAGTGAATACAGGAGAAAAATCAACCAGAATGTTGAAGTTTCAAGCCAAAAAGTCGAATTTTCAACAGAAAACTTGACTCACAATCAAATAATGAAATTTCTTCCCAAAAGAGTTGAATTTCCAATGGAAAATGTAATATTTCAAATTTTGACGAAAAAAGACGAATTTACAACAAAAAATAGTTAAATTTGAAATCAAAGAGATAAATTTCCAACCAAGAGTATAATTTTTTACTAAAAAAGAGACAAATTTTAAACAAAAAATGGGATAGTTGAATCTTCAATTGAAAAAAAATGTTTAAAGGAAAAAGAAAAATCCTCTACGAAAAATGTAATAGTTGATATATTGACAAAAAAACAGTTTAATTTTAAATCAAAAACAGTTATATTTAACCAAAAAAATAATAATTTTTATCAAAATAGTTAAATGTCCAGTCAAAAGAGAAGAAAATTAAACACTTTGTTAAAATTTCAAGCCATAAAGTCAAATTTTGAACAAAAAAGTTTATTTTCAACCAAATAATAAAATTTTTATCCAAAAAGATGAATCCTCAATGAAAAATGTAATAGATAAAATTTCAATAAAAGAAGGACGAATTTCCAACAAGATTGTTTAATTTTAAACCAAAGATATGAATTTTTAACAAAATACATGGATTTGCAGCTATAAAAGATTAATTTTCAACAAAATAGTGCAATTTGAAACCAGGGGGATGAATTTTCATTCGAGAAGATTAATTTTTTACCAAAAAAGACAAATTCTAAGCAAAAAATATAAATTTTCAACTAAAAAAGATCAATTTTCAACCAAGAATGTCATAGTCAAATTTCCAATTGAAAAAATTAATTTTTAACGAAAAAGATGAAAAGTGTAATAGTTCATATATTTCATTGAGAAAAAAATTAATTTTGAATCAAAAACTGTTCAATTCAACCAAAAAACTTATTTTCAAAAATACAGTTGAATGTTTAACCAAATGAAATGATTTTCTTTCAAAACCGTTTAATTTCGAACAAAATAATGAAATGTTCAACCAAATAATAAAATTTTCAACCAAAAAAGATGAATTTTCCACTAAAATAATAAATAAAATAACTAGAATAGGTAAATTACCGACTGAAAAAGTTCATTATCAACCAAAGAGAAATGGATATTTAAATCTGAAATTATTCCTTTATTTCTTTCCAAATGTTTATATAGATTTTAGGAATTTTGGAATCCCAGGTGGGAGAAAAATTTCAATTTTCCTATATTAGGCTGTAAAATCCTACGGCTATCTGTCGCTACAATTTGAATAGTGAAAATGAAAAATTAGTTGGAAAAGCAATAAAATTAATTGATTGTCGTGAAAAAGACTTGTGAACTACATTCCAAAAGTAACTAAAAAAGTAACGGTTTTTAAAGTTACTGTAACTGAAAAAAAATGTAACTAGTCACTAATTCGTTAGTTACATACAAAAGTAATTTCGTTACCACTGTCGTTACCAAAAAAAAGTATCTAGTTACAGTAACTAGTTGAAAGGAACTGGTTACTTCCCATCCCTGGAAACACCAACCTTGCAGATATTTTGAAGCTACTCCAGAATTTTCGATTAAGTGATGGATTGACCGCTCAGTCGAATTACCCATCAAGACACTACTCAGGATGAGGGAAACTTGAAAGTGCCTAATTTATTTAAAAGGATGGAAGTGGAATTCTTAGTCACGTATATAAGTAACTTTGCTTTAACGTGGTATAGTCGTAATTTAAGAGAGCTTCGAATCCAATAAAAATTATGAGATCAGGAATTAACGAGTGGAATAAATGTGATAAAAAGAATCGTTTCATTTTTATGTATAAGTGAGAAAGATAAGGTTGTATTGAGAGAATTTAAAATGTTCATTAGATTCGGACTTTAATTGATAATTACATCATTGTTAGTTTATCTTAGTATAGCATGAGGGCAAATTGTCGTATTGTTTTATTTGCTCAACAACACGTCGAGTATAATTAATCAGGCATTTCAAGCTCAGTCTGGATAAAGAGAGAAATACCAATAGATTAATCAATTACTTCGAAACTCCGATATATGGCCTTTATCAATTACCTGCATCAGAGATAGTCTGTCAATAATGAATAATGGATTTAGGCATGGATCTCGTCTCTTTCCAAATAATTAAAACCAATTCTAATATTTCAAATTTATAGAATTTCCGAGTACCTATAATGTGAATGAAAATTGATCAAATTGTGCACAGCCGATGATTTACGATGTATTCAATTTTGAAAAATTAAAGTTTAAATTTGTTTTTATACGGTTTTGAGGACTACGACTTCCCTTATATTTATTCACAACCACTTAGAACACCTTAAACTACCTTAAAATTAACTTATAAGCTATCGCTTAAGCTTAGGAATTATTCTTAATACTATAGGCACAAGTGAGCTTCCACTACTTCCATTTCCTCTTACCATTTCCATTATAAGTGAATTCAATTTTTTTTTTCTGTGATTCGCGAAAAAGTGCCAGTTTTACACCTGTTTTCTGTGCAATAAGTGACCAATTTGTTTTCGATGACGTGGCGCACGCGCAGTGTTAACCTTTCCGGGAAACGGTGAAAAATGCAGACGAACGCAGTGAAAAATGTAGACGGACGCAGTGAAAGAAGTAGAGGGACGCGCGAAAAAAGTGACGCACAATGAAAAAAGTAAATAAAGTGCGAACTATTGAACGAACACTGTGGCCTGCTTTAATCGGTGAAGGTGAACTTACAACTATTGCGTTGCATCTAATTCCACCATTCCCAACCTTCCTGACCAAACATTGCCACCAACTTACTCTTCCGGCCATATTATCCATCCATCTCGATATTTCCGTTGAAGCCCTTCCTTTCTCCTGTTTTCTTATTGATCACCTCCAATTCCTTTCCTCCTCTATTTGTTTTCCCACCTCTTCCATATACCTACTCTTCTCCAACTGCCTTTTCTCCTTCGACAGTTTCGCGTGTTCTCTCTCTCTTTCATTATATTCCTGTTTTCCTCTCTCCCCTTCCCTACACTTTTTCATACATTCCTTTATTTTCTCTTCACTCTCCTCAGACTTTGTTTTCCATTATTTCCTCTCCACTCCATCCTCCTCTCTACTCCATCCTTCTCTCCTCTTAGCCTCACTTCTTCTTTTATCCTCTCTGTGATTTCCTTCAATTTTTTGAGGCGCAACGCATCTTTCACACTCCACATCTTCCTTTTGCAAACCCCTGCCTTACCCGTTCAACATTCTTTCCCTTGATTCTCGCAACATGCCCTCCCTTCTTCTACTCATTTTCACATTTCTTTCTTCATTCCCTTCCTTCTTCCCTCCGTTCCGCTTCTATCCTGAACATTTCAGTGCCGCCATCACCGAAAAGTGCTAAGAGCCTTTTTCATTACCGACTTTCATTTTATCCACCTCCTTCCTCATTCTTTCTTCTGCTCATATGTAATCTATCATCGTCTCTCCCTTTCCTGAAAACTTCACTTTCCTTTTTTTACCTCCCTTCATATTTCCGTTGCATATAAGCCATGCCCCCTCTCCTAACAGACTAAACCCTTCGTCGCACAGGTGGGTCGTTAACGACCCAGTTAAATTTTCCTGCCCAAGTATCTCCGAAACCCAAAGATAACAGGGTTTGACTCTCCTCCCTAAAAAAACTTCTTGGTAATGGAAACTGAACTGCGAAGGGACTCCACGATTGATCACTGTGTTTCTGAGGAGGAAAGATTTCAAATCAAGCTTGTGCCTTAAACGACCCACTTGTGTGACCGTGTTAGTGTTTCGCGACAGTAAGTAAATTTTATTTTTCATGTCTTTTTCGATTTTTTTCAAGTACTTATCGGCAAAATAAAGTTTACCCACTCTGTAAGTACAGGTAGTTAGTGGAATTTTCAATTGTACTAAGAGGCAAATATTCTATCTGCGTGCGACGGTGTTTTTTGAGGTTACATTCGTGTTACGTCTTGAGTAAAGATTGCGCTCCTTGAATTAAACACTATCATATAATTTTTTTTAAACTTTTTAACCAAGTTTTTGATGAAGCTTGTATGGTTATATAATAAATGAACATTGATTTTTTGTGAGAAAAATAGATTTTTCACTCATTCATTATGTGCATGAATCACAAAAATTACCCTATTTTCAAGTGTGCAAAAAATATACTTTTTGGAACTGGAACACATAGGACTATATTTTTCTGATAGTTCATTATTTGATCTTTAAAAAGCTAGAGTACAGTTTCTTAATATTTATTTTTTGCAAAGTTATGGATTTGTTAACAAAACTTCCATTTTCTCAAGTTTTTGTTCATATTTAGATTATTATTTTGAAAAAAGTGACATATTTAGTTCTAGAAACAATTGGAGTCTGTCTCTCACTATCTAGGTCAGTCAACGAAGCACTTAGACGTAAATTTAAATCTGAACAAGCTGAATTTTTCCTGGATGCCTTCTAGATGGTACGCTAAACCACCAAAAAAATTCAGTAACTGTGAACCTAGAGCTTTTTCTATAACAGTGCAAAATAGCAGCAAAACCCATATTTTTCATTTTCTTCTTGTTATTCGTGAAAACGGTTACTTTTAGTGAAAAATAGTTAAGGGGAAAAATGTTCGGCATCTTATTCTTCACGGAAAAGGTTCGTACGAATTTTTTTTATTGTTATTTATTTATCTAAAAAAGGAGGGAAAAGAAGGACTTTTTCACAAATATTCTTTCCTCATTTATGAATCGTTATGAATACTTCTTCTGATACTAGTAAACCTAGATAGTCCCTAAAATCTCTTCTCTAGGTTGTCTACCAACTCATATGAAAAACTTTGCGGAAAATTTAATAGCAACTTAGTCAATTTTTTTCATCCATCTTTAGGTTTCAATTTGGTACACTTAATTTTGTGCCTGAGAGTCGAGACTTCTTGAAACGCTTGCTTTACATGTGTACAAGATATCTGCAACGTTTCAATAATTTTCCATAATTTTTACTCATCGAGGAAATGCTCTAATAAACCTATGTCAAATCTCTTGGGAAATTCTAAGTTGTCTGCACTTGTTGATAGGTATTAACGAGGTTGAGCTACTGCCTGGATTTTAAGCTGTGCGAAGCGAAAGGAACAGTTAAGAGTTATAAATCATGTGCCCCCTTGCAGTGGCTTCGAGGGTGCGGGTACCCACACCCCAAACAGAAGAAGCCCAAATTTTCATCTCGAATCTTCCTCAATAAATTCAAGTACAGTCTGGCACAGTAGTTTCTCTCTCATATTCTGTTACTTTCAAGCTTTTAAATATGTTTTTCATCTATGATATAAGTAATGGAATGTAGATAATGATAAAAATATTTCTATAAAAATCTTTACAGCTATTCAATTTTCAAATTCTGATTGAAATAAGTTAAATCATCGTTTAAAATTGATCAATTAACTCACCTGTCATCCAACAGGATCAAAACTGACCCTTTGAAATGACGCGAATAGTTTAAAGTTACTAAAGAAAATATGATTACTTCAAAGCAATAATTATATTTATATGACATTGTACCAAACAGATTTTGTTTCATAGCAGCTGACAAGTATTAATTTTCTTTTATTATTCTTACCATTATTGAATATAAGATTGAATACACCTCTTTCTATCAGTAAAAATACCCCCAAAACTGGGAAATTATAAGGAAAAGTGTTTGCTCCACTTTTAAGACCCTGAATCGATTCCCTCCTCTATGGTTGTTACTAAAATTGAGCATGACACTGAGTACACGTTTTTCTACGTCTGTACCAATATCAGGATTCATATTAATTACCCTTATCAATAAAAATACCCCTAAAAGGAGGAAATCGTAAGGAAAAGTTTGCTCCACTTCTTAAACCCTAAATTGATTCCTAATCTACGGTTGTTACTGAAATTGAGTATGACATTGAATAAACGTTTTTCTACATCTGTGCAAAAATCAGGATTCATATCAATTACCCTTATCGATTAAAATACCCCCAAAAGTACTGAATTGTAAGGAAAAGAGTTTGCTCCACTTTTCAAACCAAATTTGCTTCAGACTACTTTTCTCAAGGAACGCATAGTTTTTGTTTCGATCGTTACAAATGTTATTAAAAATAATAATACCACTTCCCAGCCAAACTGTACGAGATAAGAAAAGAATTGTCAGAAGCGAAATTATTCTTTTCGAAAATATCTACGAATTCGATGAAAACTATTTTTTTCACAAAGCGCATAGTTTTTGTTTTAACCGTGAAAAATATTATTGAATATGAAAAAAATTCCATTTCACAGCAAAACTGTACGAGATGTGAAAAAACTGTTCGAAGGCAAAATTGTTCATCCCCAAAAAGAACTAAAAATTTGCTCTAAATCATTTTCTCAATGAGACGCATAGTTTTTCTTTAAGTGGTGAAAAATGTTATAGAAATTTTTTAAAATACATTTTTTGGTCAAACTGTGCAAGATACGAAAAAATGTTGCTACGAAAAATTGTTTATCTTAAAAAGATCTACAAATTTTCTAAAGACCATTTTTTAATAAAACGCAAAGCCTTTGTTTCAATCATGAAAAATAACATTAAAAATAAAATTCGAATCTTCGGAGAAACAACAAAATGTTAATTGATGAAATTCACCAGGAAAAGGTCTGAAATTTTTTACTGCCCATTTTTTCAAGACGGGTAATTTTCGTTTCAATCGTAGAAAAATACTATTAAAAACGAAAAGATCGAATTTATAGGAAAACGGCGCAAGATACAATTAAATTCTTAACGACATTTTGAAATTGTTATTGAGATCTAAATGAAATCTACTCTGTTATGAGCCTTTCAATCACCAAAAACCAAATAAATGAAGGCTCACAAATCAAAAATAGACTTCCAACTACCTCCTTTTGGGCTTATCAGAAACGAATTTATAACAAATCCAACTTGAGATTTAAAAAAATAAATATACTAATCTAATTTGTTAAGTGATGGAGATAATTAATCAGGAAAATTAAGGTATATAAATTAATATGACATAATTGTATTATAATATATTTCATCATAATATAGAAAATTTTGCATTTTGCACATACTTTAATCGAGTGCGAAGCGCGAGACACGTGATGAGAATGTATTCGCTAAAGCCGAAGGTGCTTTAACAAAACAGAATTCACAATCACCAAAGCAGAGTTGTCAATGGTTTAACTTTTAATTTTAAAAGGTTTCTGTAAAAATATGAGGGATATATATAGACCAAGCGCGTAGCGCGACGTAAATTCATTATCAAGCGCAAAGCGCGAGAAGCGCGGAAGATTATTCATATTTTTTTGGAATATTGTTTTATATTCTTGTATAATCTTCTATATTATTTTAGTTTTAATATTTTACAAGAAAGTGAGAATTTGCTAATGTTTCATGAAAGAAGTTGTCTTAAAACTTAAGATGATAAAATATTTAAAACACAGCAAGGAGATGATTTTACGATATACTGTCCAAGTGATTGCTATTGCAAAAAAGTTTTAGTTTTAGAGCTTTAAGTAAAACTTAGATTTCTTCGAGTAAAGTTGAAGTTCTAAGTTTCATAGTTTCAAGTAAAACTAAACTTTCCTCAATTTTATAGAGATTATTGAATTCAAATATTTATTATATGACGACTACAACAAAGGGAAGAAAATATACAACTAAACTTGCAAAAAAGGACAAATATGTACGAAATTCGTCTGAAAAATAGGCAAAAGTTTGACTTTTCTGTAATTATGTTTGAATTCATTTTACTTATGTGTAGTTTCCTGAAAAAATATTACAGTTAGTCTCAAACTATTTCCGTACCTTAATGTACAGGAAATTTGGTAGGTCACTTAAAAAATATGATTTTTGCCGTTATTTTGTATTGTTATAGAAAAAACTCAAGGTTTAGAGTTGTTGAATTTTTTCAGTGGTTTAGCATATCATTAGTAGGCATCTAGAAAAAATTCAGGTTGTCCAGATTTAATTCAATGTTAGGGTCATATTTGTTCCTCGTTGACTGACCTAATCCAAACAATACACCCGTCTCTTTTCGCTACATATGCTCCGCGCATAATCATCCACTTCTTCTTTCTATCTCTACATGTCAAACGCTTTTTATTTCTTTCACTCCTTCCTCTCAACGCCTTTTTCTTTTCCATAATTCCTCTCTCCTCCTCACTTCCTACTTTTACTATAAGCACACTCGTTTTTCCGTCTTTCCCCCCTACACATTTATCGCCTCCATGTTCACCTGTGCCCTGATCTCGTTCATCATCTTCTCCACTTTCTCCTTTCCCGATTCGCCTTCTATTTGCAACCCTTTAATTAATAAATTCCGCTCGCTTTTCCTGTTTTTTTCCTCTTTCAGTTTTGCTTCTATTTCATTCAACCCTGCACGCATTCTCCCATTTCCCTTCCGCATTTCCGAGCAAAAGTGATAGGAACCCTGCTTCGTTTGTGTTTCTCAAAAAATATTTTTTATATCTCTTGTCATTCCGAATGGTAGAAATACCTGTAATCTTTTTAAACAACTTCTGAATTTCTTGCATTTGAAATTCGGTACTTTTTCAACTCCAAGCTGAAATATGACTTCAATCAATTTCCCAGTTTTCATGAGAAGTCAAAAGTGAAAGATTCTCCATAACATAGAAGATAAATACCGAACCAAGTGGAATTTCCCGCTAAAAATTCAATCTTCGATATTCTCATGTTGTCTGCAGAGTTTCAAAGAAAAGAAGAGTAATCTCTTTTTTAGAAAGCCCTACAGAAAGGCACTGAAAACCTTATCACTTCAGCTGTTCTCACACCATCGATTCGTCTTCCAAGTCACTTTATCAGTCGTCCCTCCCATCGCCTCGTTTAATATTGAAAAAGTCTACTGCAACAGACCAATTTCATTCGGCCACTTTTCCCCTTGTCCCATTCAATTATTCAATTTCAAATTTGTCTTTTGTAGGTTCTACCTGATTAAGCAAATTCATCTTTCTCTTTTGCACTTATCGCTGACACGAAACTTCACTATATAGCTCTTTCTATTCCAGAAATTGTTTGCTTTAATTATCCCTCAAAAGAATTCTATTCGATCCTTCAATCTTTATCAAATATTCACATTGTGATACGTATACACACTTTTAGCTGGAAACAAAAAAGGGTCAGTTTCATTATACTTTATGAATGTTAATAAAGATTTGAGAAGAATTTCCATATGAGGTAACTCATAAATGGTGGGATATTTGAGGTTAGGATTACATTTAGCACTGAATTGATTAATTAATTAAAGCAAGTTATAAGAAATAGGAAGAGTGACAAATAAAAAAGTAAAAAATATGTAAATACGCGATTCTTTGCGATCATTTACTATCTTCAATGTTTTGGGTGGAATCAGATCATCAGCAAATGTGGCTATATCTAAAAAGCAGAACATGCAAGGAGTCAAGAAAGAGTGAGTGGGAATCAATTGAGAAAGAAGTGTGGACAGAGGATACAAAAAAAGACTGCATAGAAAAAATGGAAAAGCTCGACTTTTAGAAGATAGTGTTGAGTGAAGTATGAGAGGAGTTCGAAAAAAGGTCAAGAACACTCTACTCACTCGAAAATTTAAAAATAGAGCAAAAGAGGAGAAAATTTGGACGACAGTTTTTTCGGGCAATGTATGTAAGAAAAAGGAAAGGCAGGTTAAAAAAAGACTTGAATATTGGAAGAGGGGAAAAAGGGAAAGAAAAGATTATGTCACAACTTGGAAGGAATATAGAGAGTTATGTAAACGGAAAAAGGCGAAGAAGAAAAAGGAATTTTAGAAGGAAATAACTAGATCATTCTTCTTTAGTTACGACCTCTTCTTTGATGCATGAATAAATTTTCGGTGACAAAGTTCGAATAAAAAAAAACCTAGACTTAAGTTCGAATTGGCTACATTTCGGACGCTGTGTGGTCCCTTTTCAAGCCTGCAGTAAAAATTTTATTATAAAAAATTAATTGAAATGAATAAATACATGATTTGTAATAGTAGAAGCTTAAAAATTTGTTTCAAACAATCAAAACAAAAAAAAAAGCAGTTCAGAGAAAAAATTATTATCCAATTGTCGTAAATCACACGTATAGCATTTCAATCTTTACCTGATTTCAATTAAAATGTCAAATGAAAGAGCTCTCAATTTGGGTAAATCGGAGTTTATTGCATCATCCTTCATCCGAATAATGTGATTCAATATCCAAAGATTATTTCGAAAAATAAATGAAAATATAATCTTTCTATAATTCGCAAGAATGTGCTAGTTTTTCCATCTGTTTTCCGAGTAAAAAATGACCGATTTGTTGTCGATGACGTGGCGTATGCGCAGTGTCCACCTTTCCGGACAACGGAGGAAAAAGTAGACGGACGCAGCGAAAAAAGTGACGCACAGTGAAAGAATTAAATAAAGTGCGAACTACTGTACGAACCCTGTGGCCTGCTTCAGTAGGTGAAGGTGAACTCACAACTATTGCGTTTTATCTAATTCCAACACTCCTAACTTTCCTGACCAAACATCGCTACCAACTTACTATTACGGTCATATTCTTGCCATGGTTTCGACAATTGCCATTGTTATTGTTGCGTCAATCGACAACAAATCATCTCCTTTTTGAACAAAGAACAGGTAAAGGAAACTAGCACTTCAAAAACTTACCAAATGTGAAGTACGCACAAATGGCTGCGATTTTGGATAAACCAAAAAAAAGTTGAATATAATTGATAAAATTCACATTTTTGATGAATTTGGAGAAAATTGTGAAGAGCAGAGAAAAGTTTACAATTTGAGTCTTTCAACTGTCAAATTTCAACAAATGTTGACAAAGTCATCCATTAAAGGTCAATTAGTACATTTTTGAAGGCAATGAATATGGACATTAATCATAAGGCGCTACATTCAAAAATCCATTCTAAATGAAATTGTAAACTAAAATTAGTTTTTACATAATAAACTATAGAAATCTGAAAGCCTAGAGTTGTCGTACCTAAGATTAACGAATTGTTTTCACTGTTGATGTAGAAAAATTCAATAGTTAAACGTTTATTCACATTTTTTCCACAAGCTAGAATTTTCGGATGTTCAGAATCAATTTCTTGACCTCAATTCTATGTCTTCCAAGAGCCGTAATATTATCTATATATGAATTATGACGTTGATGTTCTTCAATTTTATAATGTAATGGTCTACGTGTGTCACAGTTTACCACAGTCTACCACAGTCACGGTTTAAACAGTCAAAATAGTAAACAATATTTCTTTTATGCAAAATATCTAATTTATCCTTACGGGATGGCAGTAAATTGAAATTAGACTTTGCTTGTCTAAAAATGACATTGATGCCTTTTTGTTTTGATATTGTAGCTGATTTATCCGTAATTCCAGATATATATATATGGAACTACTGTAAGAGCTTTGAAATTTGGTGATGTTTTTTCATTATCTGAATTATAAATGTTATCAATTCTAATTTCAATTAATCTATTAATCAAATTGAGTGGTTAACCATTACTCATCAAAACTTGTTGTAATAACTTGACGTTCTGTTCTCTAAGCTATAAGGAAGATAATTTAATATCTCTATCTATAAGCCCAAAAATCATCCCTTTTTTGAGACCATGGATGTTGCGATAAAAAATGTAGGTATCTACCAGACTAAGTTTCTTTGTGGTACCAATTTGTTACAAAAGTTTTATTATTTTCTCTTATGGCCGAAATATCTAGAAAATTAAGTTAGGAGTCTACTTTTTTCCATATGTAAATTGAGGATTTGACTCATAAATATTAAAAATATCTAAAATTTCTTGTAGTTCCTGTTTAGGAATGCTAATGAAAATATCATCAACATACCTTTTATAAAAGGGTACATCAAAACTAAGTGAAAATAAACAGTCAATTTCAAGTGCTACCATTACAATATTAGCTATTGCTGGTGGTAATGGAGAACCCATAGCTATTCCCCCTATTTGTTTTGTGGTTTTCGTTATTAATCTTAAAAAATGGAGATCTCCTGAAGAGTGGAGGAAAGGGTTGTTTGCACCAATTCTTAAAAAAGAAGAAAAAGGAAAAGTAAAAAATTACAGAGGAATAACGCTATCGAACGCAGCAAACAAATTATATGCAATGGTGTTGTCAGAGAGGATAAAGAAATAAGTAGAAGCAAAAGAGGTACTCCCGGAGAGTCAGGAAGGTCTCCGAGAAAGTACAAGGGCAATAGATAATATTTATGTTCCTCAACACATTGCCATCGGTAGATAGGAGAAAGTTGTGAAAAGTAATGGGAAAGAGAATAATAAAGATAGGATTGATAGAAAAATTTGCGAAATTAATAAAGGAACGAGAGATAAGATAAATCGTTAGTCTCAGTTTTGTCTGGCTTTATATAGGAATCAATTAGTTTAGTTTTTCAGGCTCAGTTATCCGCTGCGAGTGCTATATTATAGGATGATTCAAGGGATGGTTTCACGATCCTTTAAGTTGGAATGACATTGAGCAAAGTTTGCCCTGAGATTGTTAAAACACTATGCAGAGCATGTGCGAGACATTCATTGGACCACTAAAGCCACGTATGACGACAAAAGAAGCCGATCATTCCATTAATTACATTTCGTTAGGATAATCTTATCAAACCAGAAAAATGTTAACTCATCAAAATGATCCCTATGCTCATCATAAAACTGAATCTGTATCATGTCAATAGTTTAAGAAATCAAGAATTCATTGCTCAAGACCAAATGCAGCATGCGATATTCAAGAGAACTGTGATTTTGGATTTCCATAAACCATTCATCACAAAAATGGAAGAGTTGATCGTTAATTTAAGGAATTATCATAATTCTCAAGATAACTTTCAGTATGTATTTATTTCGGATCAGACAAATTGATATAATAACATGCTTATATTCGGCCACTAGGACCCAGAAAATGCGAACTGTGTCCGCTACATCATAGGTTATATGTTCTTACATTTCTTCATTGATCCCTTCCGCTGTTTCTCTCTACTTCTTACTAGTTCCTTTGGTGATTTTCCTTTTTACATGTGCTTTTCGCCTGTACTCATCACCTTGCTCTGACTCTCAAATATCACTTTTCTTAACTTAACACCTTAACTGATAGCGCTTACTAATGCCCTTAAAATTGCGCTTCAACTTAACGTCTTTACGCACTAACACTACTTATAACTACTTTCAGGCATTCCTCAAATCTCATCATATTTTTTTAACACCTCTTCCTCCCTTGCTAGCAATACTATATCATCTGCGTAAGACAGTGACCAGCATCTATTTCCCCCCACCACAAATCCCCCTTCTATGCTCCTATGAAATTCCTCCTCCGTCCGAAATGTCCGAAATGTCCGACATGAATACCGCAAAGAGCAGTGTGCTCAGGGGGTACCATGGGGGTGAAGCGGAGCATTGGAAGGGGAGAATTGCACGCATACAGAAGTGGGGATTGGAGTGGCTAATCAGAATTCAGCGTGACGTCATGTATAACGTCAAGCAGTTCTAATATTTTGGTTTGAATGTTTTCTAAAATGTTGCGTAATTTTGAGGTTATGAGAAGTAACTGACTTCGACGAAAGTTTATTTTTAGTTCAGAAAGTTTTCAGTTATTCGCGTTTGGAAGATAGGATCCGTGTTAATGCTGGTGAGTAACACAAATTTAAAAGTGCAAAAGAGTAGAAGAAACGGTTAGAAGTTTTTACAAGGGTGAAGTCTAAAAGAAAGTAATCCAAAGAAAATCCATGTAGACATTTTCAGTATAATTATACGCCATCTATGAAATATAATTTTGCTTTCCTGTAATTATAACTAGAAATTTTTTCAGGAAACTATGAAATGCTTAGAGCCTTAAATGATTTCAAGGCAACTTTCCCCAAAGTTTTTTTTAACTAGTTGCTGTCACGAGTTACTTTTTTTTGGTAATGATAGTGGAAACGTAGTGATTTTTGTAACTAAGTAACAACTTTGTAACTAGTTAGATTTTTTTGAGTAACAGTAACTATTAGAGTCGTTACTCTTCTAGTTACTTTCAAAATGTAGTTCACAAGTCTTTCTACAACAATAAATAAATTTTATTTATATGCAACTATCTTTCATTTGCACTATTCAGATTGTGGTGGCAGATAGCCATAAAGATTTATAGTCCAGTATAGGAAAATTGCAATTCTTCACCTATCCTAGATTTCAAAGTTTTCTAAAATCTATACAAACACTTTCAGAAAGAATGAAATTTAATTCTAGAGTTGAATATTTATTCTTTGTTATCGAAAATCAAATTTTTAAAACTGAAAATTTAACTTCTCATTGGTGTAAATTCCAACTAATAATGGTTGAGAAATCACCTTTTTTGGTTAAAAATTGTACTATTTCGTTTAAAATTTAATTATTATGTTGAAAGGTCAACAATTTTAATAAGAAAGTATTCTATTCGGTTGAAAATTTAACCGTTTTGTTAAAAATCCGTCATTTTGGGTTAAAAATTCAACTACTTTATCATAAAATTCAACTATTTGGTGGAAAATTAACTTTTTTCTTGAAAATTCATATTTGCGGGTTGGAAACTTGAATACATTGTTGAAAATTCGTTTTTTTTGGTTCACTGAAGCCATTTCACGGTTTATCATGAATTAGTAAAAGGTCGAAACTAAAGAAGGTATAATAGTGTTATTGTTTCGTTCAAAATTAGATTATTTGGTTCAAAATTCAACAATTTCGAAAGAAAATCATTCTCTCCAGTTGACAATTCAACTCATTTGATAAGAGTTCGTTCTCTTGGATCAAAAATTCAACTATTTTCGTAGACAATTCACATTTGCGGGCTGAAATTCCAACTTTTTTGTTTTGTTGAAAATTCGTCTTTTTGGTTAAAAAATTTGAGTATTTTGGTAGAAAGTTCGATTGTTTGCTTGAAAGTGAACGTTTCGTTGAAAATTGATATTTGCGTGATGAAAATGTAACTATTCTGTAGAAAATTCGCATCTTCGGCTTTAAATTTCGACAATCTAGTTCATTTTTTTTCTTTCTTGGCTGAAAATTCAACTCTGGTTGAAAATCAATTCTTTGATTGATTTCAACTGTTTTGATTGAAAATTTTGTTATTGAATTGGTACATTTTTCGTTGTGAATTCATCTTCTCCCGTTGAAAATTTATTTCTCAAATTGAAAATTTAAGTATTCCATTAATGGTTTAGAATTTATATTGTTTAGTTGAAGATTAAACTATTTGGTTGAAAACTTATCTTTTTGGTTAAAAATTCAAGATTGGTTGAAAGTTGAACTTCTCTGTTAAAAATTAATTTTATTGTTCGAAGATTCATCATTTTAGTTGAAAATTCATCTCTCAGGTGGAAAAGTCATGTATTTAGTTAGAATATCAACATCTTATAAAAAATTTTCTATTGCTGTCTCAAGATTCTGTGAATCTTCTAGGAGTGAGAGTCGTAACTCGGTCACTTGACAGATATGAAAGAAGTTGTGTAAAAAATGAAATTTGGATACACACACACACACACACACACACACACACACACACACACGCACACACACATATATATATATATATATATATATATATATATATATCTCACGGTTGTGAGGCGTGGCCATGGGTGTGATTTACCGCG
>JAUMHM010107542.1:0-22027 GCA_032362435.1 Melikaiella ostensackeni
AGCAAGATTTCGTGGACACTTTTTACACACATAAAGCGAGCGCAATTTCAATATTCTTTCGAAATGTTGCAGAAATACGGAGGTGCCTTACAGCTTTCCGCAAGACGTTGGATAGGGACACGGAAGTGACCTACATTATTTCTGTGACGACTCACAGGGGTGACTACTCGCCTTCCACAAGACGTTGGAAAGGGGTGAGAATTTTATCCACATTGTATCTGTGACCAATCACAAAGCTCTTCCTCCACCTCAACTAGACGTTGGAAAGGGGTAGGAATGTTACCTACGATATCTTTCTGACGAGTCACAGCAGTGCATTTCAGCTTCTTACAATGCATCAAAAATTGGAAGGGATGTGACTCGCACTATTTCTGTGACAAGCCACAGGGGTGCCTTCCTGCCTCCCACAAGAAGTTAGACAGGGGTACGGCTGTGACCTACACTATTCTGGTGATCAGTCACAGAAGTGCCTTCCCACCTACGACCAGGTGTCACAAAAAGTTAGGAATTCCTCTGACTAGTCACATGGGTAACTTTCAGCCCACCATGAGACGTTGAAAAGTGGTTGAGACGTTACCTAAATTATCTCCGTGACGAGTCTCAGAAGTGCCGTCTAGCCCCCCACAAGGCGTTGGAAAGTGGTTGGGACATGACCTACATTATCTCTGTGACTAGTCGCAGCAGTGTCTTCCAGCCCCTCCACAAGACGTTAGTGAGTGGTTGCGCTGCTACCTACGCTATCCCTGTTACGAGTAACAAGGGTGTCTTCCAGCCCCCCGTTAGACGTTGGGATGTGGTTGAGATGCAACCTAGATTATTTTTCTGACAAGTCACAGGGATGTCTTGCAGCCTCCCAAAAAAGTTTGAAGGGAGTGGAATTGTGACTAGGTAGGGATGTGACCCACATTATTCTTGTGACCAGTTACAGGTGTAGCTTCCGCCCCCAACGAGTTTGAAAGGAGGTTGAGATGTTACCTATATTACATCTGTGACGGGTCGTAGAGGTCCCTTCCAGCCCCCAAAGTCATTGGGAAGAGATATAGATGTGACCTACATTATCTCTGTGAAGAGTCACAGCGGTGTCTTCCAGCCTCCACAAGGCAGCGGAAAGAGAAAGGGATGTGACCCACATTATTTCTGAGAACAATCACAGTGGTGCTTTTCAGCCCACCATAAGACGTTGAAAAGTGGTGGAGATGTTACCTACATTACCTCTGTGACGAGTCACAAGAGTGCCTTCGAGCCCCCCCACTAGACGTTGGAAAGTGGTTGGGATGCAAACTAGATCATTTTTGTGAACAGCCGCCTTTGTCACCGTGTGAACAGTCAGTGCCTTCCAGCTTCCCATAAGGCGTCGAAAATTAGATGGGATCTAACCTACACTATTTTTTTGACAAGTTTCAGAGCTGCCTATCTGCCACCCACGAGACGTTGGAAAGCAGTAGGAATTTGATACAAATTATTTCTGTAATGAGTCACAGGGCAGCCTTCCCGCCACTAACGAGACGCTGGAGGTTGGTTGGCATGTGTCTCATAATTTTTCTGTGACCAGTCACAGGGATGCCTTCTCGCTCCCAACGAATCATTGGAAAGGAGTAGAAAAGGGATCTACATGATGTGTCTGATGAGTCACAGCGGTGGGGATATTACCTACATCACCTATGTGACAAGTCGCAGGTGTGATTTTCAGCCCACAAGAGGCACCGTAATGTGGTTTGGATGTGACTAACATTATCTCTGTGACGAATCACAGCGGTGTCTCCAGCCCTCGCAAGGCGGCGGAAAGTGGAAGGGATGTGACTCACAATTTTTCAGTAACCATTCACAGGCATGCCTTCTCGTTCCCAACGAATCATTGAAGAGGGGTAGGAAAGTGATCTATATGATTTGTCTGACGAGTGACAGGGGTAGGAATATTACCTGCATCACCTCTGTGACAAGTCACATGGGTGCTTTTCAACCAACAAAAAGTATCAAAAAGTGGTTTGGATGTGACCTACATTATCTCGTTGACAAGTCACAGCAGTGCCTTCCAGCCAGCCACAAAGCGTCAGAAAGTGGAAGAAATGTGACCTACATCATTTCTGTGATCAGGCACAGGGGTGCCTTGCGGCTCCTCACAAGTTGTTGGAAGTGGTTTTGATGTTACCTATAATGTCTCTGTCACGAGTCAGAGGGGTGTCTCTCAGACCTGCACAAGGCGTTGGAAAGGGACAGGGATGTGACTCACATTCTTTCTGCGACGTATCCCAGGAGTGCCTTACCGCATCACACAAGATGTTAGAAAGGAAGAGGGCTACAACGGTGCCTTCGGCCGCCCCACAAGATATTGGAAAGGGGTAGGGATGTGACCTACATTATTTCTGTAATCAGTCACAGAGAAGCCTTTCAGACCCCCACCCCACAAGATGTTGGTATGTGGTTGGGATGTTACCTATATTATCCCTGTAAGGATTCTCATGGGTATCTTTCTGCCCCCCGCAAGAAGTCTGAAGTGGTTGGGATGCAGCCTAGGTTATTCTTGTGAAAAGTCACAGGAGTGCCTTACAGCCTCCCACAAGACGTTGGAAAGGGATAGGTATGTAACTCACATTATTTCTGTAACGTGTCACAGGGGTAACTTCCCACCTCCCGCGAGACGTTAGAAAGGGGTAGGAATTTGACCTACATAATTTCTGTCACCAGTCACATAGGTTCTCTTCCCCCTCAACGAGGCGTTGGAAAGGGGTAGGGATGTAACCTACATTATCTCTGTGAAGAGTCACAGCAGTGCATTCCAGCTCACCACAAGGCGTCAAGAACTGGAAGGGATGTGACTCGTACTATTCCTGTGACAAGTAACAGGGGTGCCTTCCTGCCTCTCATAAGGAGTTGGACAGTGGTACGGCTGTGGCCTATATTATTTTGGTTATCAGTCACAGAAGTGCCTTCCCACGTACCAACAGATGTCATAAAATGTGACCTACATTATTTCTGTGAAGAATCCCAGAAGTGCTTCCCACCTCACACGAGATGTTAGAAAGGAAAAGGGTCACAGTGGTGCCCTTCAGCCGCCCCACAAGACGTTGTGAAGGAGTAGGGATGTGATATACTTCATTTTTGTTACCTGTCGCAGGAGTGGCGCAGGGATAGGGCTGTGACATGAATTATTTCTGTGACCAGTCACAGGAGTGCCTTCCCACCTCTTACCAGACATTGGAAAAGAGTAGGAATGTGACCTAAATTATTTCTCTGACAAATCACAGGTATGCCCTTCTACCCGCAACAAAACGTTGGAAAGGGATAGGGATGTGACTCACATTATTTCTGTGACGAGTCACAGCCGTGCATTCCTGCCTCCCACGAGAATTTGGGAAGGGATTGGGATGCCACCTAGATTATTCTTGTCAACAGCCGCCTTTGTCATCTTGTAAACAGTCAGTGACTTCCAGCTCCCGATAAGGCGTCGAAAATTGGATGGGATGTGACCTACACTATTTCTGTGTGAAGTCCCGGTAGGTGGGTGGCGGTAGGAATGTGATACAATTCATTTCTCTAACGAGTCACAGGGCTGCTTTTCAGCCCACAAAAAGTATCGGAAAGTGGTTTGGATTTGACCTACCTTATTTTTGTGACGAGTCACAGTAGTATCTTCCAGCCAGTCACATGGCGTCCGAATGTGGAAAAGATGTGATCTACATCAATTCTGTGACCAGACACAGGTGTGCCTTTCAGGTTCACACAACTCGAAACATCGGAAAGGGGTTGGAATGTTACCTACATTATCTCAGTGACGAGTCGCAGGGGTGCCATCCGGCATCCCACGAGAAGTTGGAAAGGGGTGTGACCACTTACAGAGGTCCTCCTCCCCCTCAACGAGACGTTGCAAAGGGGTAGGGATGTTACCTACGTTATCTCTATGACGAGTCACAGCAGTGCATTCCAGCTCCCCACAAGGCGTCGAAAATTGGAAGGGATGTGACTCACACTATTTCTATGATAAGTCACCGGGGTGCCTTTCTGCCTCCAACAAGAAGTTGGACAGTGGTTCGGCTGTGGTTACATTATTATGGTAATTAGTCACGGAAATGCCTTCTAACCTACTATCAGATGTCGTAACGAGGTAGGAATGTGACCTACATTATTTGTGTGACTGGTCAGAGGGGGGGCTTTCAGCCCACCACAAGATGTTGACAAGTGGTAGAGACGTTACCTGTGACAAGTCACAGGGCCTACTTCCTGCATTAACGAGCAGTTGGAAAGGGGTAGGGATGTGAACTACATTATTTCTGTGACCAGACACAAGGGTGCCTTCTCAACCACAGAAACGTTGGAAGGAAGTGGGGATGTTATCTACATTATCTCTGTTACGAGGAACAAGGGTGTTTTCCAGCCCCGCGTTAGACATTGAACATTGGTTGTGATGCAACCTAGCTTGTTTTTATGACGTGTCACAGGGGTGCCTTACAGCCTCCCACAAAATGTTGGAAAGGGTTAGAGATGTGACTTACACTATTTCTCTGACCAGCGACAGGGGTGCCTTTCCGCCTCCCACGTGACGATGGGAAGGGGTAGAGATGTGACCCACATTGTTCTTGTGACCTGTTACAGAGGTAGCTATTCGCCCCTAACGAGACGTTGGAAGAGGGTAGAGATTTTACCTACATTACGAGTATACCTAGGACGGATTGTAGCGGAGCTTTCCAACTCTCCACAAGGCGTTGGAAAGAGTAACACAGCGGTGTCTTCCAGCCCCCACAAGGCGGCGGAAAGTTAAAGGGATGTGACCTACAATATTTCTGTGACAGTCACAGTGGTGCCTTCAGACTACCATGAGACGTTGAAGAGTGTTAGAGACGGTACCTACATTATCTCAGTGACGAGTCACAGCAGTGCTTCCGAGCCCCCCACTAGACGTTGGAAAATGGTTAGGAAACAACTCGGATCATTCTTGTGAACAGCCACCTTTGTCACCTTGCAAACAGTCAGTGCCTTCCAGCTCCCCATAAGGCGTCGAAAATTGAATGGGATCTAACCTACACTATTTTTGTGAAAAGTCTCAGAGCTGCCCATCTGCCTCGCACGAGACTTTGGAAAGCGGTGGGAATGTGATACAAATTATTTCTGTAACGAGTCACGGGGCTAACTTTCCGCCACTCACGAGGCGCTGAAGGTGGGTTGGGATGTCACTCACATATTTCCTGTGACGAGTCACAGGAATGCCTTCTCGCCCCCAACGAGTCATTGGAAAGGGGTAGGAAAGTTATCTACATGATTTGTCTTACGAGTTGCAGGGGTAGTAATATTACCTACATCACCTCTGTGATGAATTACAGGGGTGTTTTTCAGCCAACAGAAAGTATCGGAAAGTGGTTTGGGATGTGACATACATCATCCCTGTGTCTAGTCACAGCAGTGCCTTTCAGCCAGCCACAAGGTGTCGTAAAGTGGAAGAGATGTGAGCTACATCATTTCTTCGATCAGACACAGTGGTGCCTTTCAGCCGCCCCACAATACGTTGGAAAGGGGTAGGAATGTGACCTAGATTATTTTTGTGAACAGTCAAAGGGGTGCCTTTCATTCTCCCACAAAACGTTGCACAGGGATAGGGCTGTGACATAAATTATTTCTGTGACCAGTCACAGGAGCGCCTTCCTACTTCCACAAATGTTGGAAAAGAGTGGGAATGTGACATATTTATTTCTCTGACAAAACACAGGGATGCCCTTCAACCCCGAACGAAACGTTGGAGAGGGAAAGGGATGTTACCTACGTTATCTCTGCAACGAGTCACAGTGGTGCTTTTCAGCCCCCCATAAGGCGTCGGGAAGTGGGAGGGATGTGACCTACATAATTTCTACAATCAGTCACAGAGAACCCTTTCAGGCCCCCCACCCCACAAGATGTTGGTATGTGGTTAGGATGTTACCTATATTATCTCTGTTGGATTCACTAGTCACAGGGGTCCCTTCCCGACTACAGAAACGTTGGAAGGAAATAGGGATGTTACCTACATTATCTCTGTTACGAGTAATAGGGGTGTCTTCCAGCCCCCCGTTAGGCGTTGGAAATTTGTTGAGATGCAACCTAGAATATTTTGTTGACAAGTCAGAGGCGGACCTTTCTGCCTCCCACGTGACGATGGAGACGGGTAGATATGTGACCCACATTATTCTTGTGAACAGTGGCAGGGGTATCTTTCCGCCCCCAACGAAACGTTCGAAGGGGATAGAGATGTTATCTACATTATTTCTCTGACGGGTCGCAGTGGTGCCTTCCAGCCACCCACTAGGCGTTGAAAAGTGGAAGGGATGTGACCTACATTATTTCTGTGACCAGTCACAGGGGTGCCTTTTAGCCCCCTACGAGAGGTTGGAATGTGGTTGGGATGTGACATAAATTATCTCTGTGAGGAGTCACAGAAGTGCCTCTCAGCCCCCCAGAAGACGTTGGAAAAAGGTTGGGATGAGACCTACATTAATTCTGTAATCAGTCACAGAGAAACCTTTCAGACCCCCACCCCACAAGATGTTGGCATGTGGTTGGGATGTTACCCATATTATCTCTGCTAGGATTCACAGGGGTGTCTTGCGGCCCCCGCAAGACGTTTAAAGTGGTTGGGATGCAGCCTAGTTTATTTTTGTGACAAGTCACAGGGGTGCCTCACAGCCCCCCGCTAGACGTTGGAAAGTGGTTGGGATGCCACCTAGATTATTCTTGTGAACAGCTACTTTTGTCACCTTGTTAACAGTCAGTGCCTTTCAGCTCCCCATAAGGCGTCAAAAATTGGATGGGATGTGACCTACACTATTTGTGTGACAAGTCACAGGCGTGCCTGCTTGCCCCCACGAGAAGTTGGGAAGGGGTAAGGATGCGACCAACATTATTCCTGTAACCAGTCACAGGGGTGCCTTCCCGACCATAGAAACGTGGGAAAGAAGAAGGAATGTTACCCACATTATCTCTGTGACGAGTCACAGCGGTGCCGTCTAGCCCCCCACAATGCGTTGGAAAGTAGTTTGGATGTGATCCATATTACCTCTGTGACGAGTCACAGCTGTGTCTTCCAGCCCCAACACAAGGCGTTGGTAAGTGATTGGTAAGTCGCTGAGATGTAACCTACATTATCTCCGTTTCGAAACACAGTGGAGTCTTTCAGTTGGGAAGGGATAAGGATGTGACCCACATTATGTTTGTTACCAGTCACAGAGGTGCCTTCCGGCGCCTAACGAGACGTTCGAAAGGGGTAGGTATGTTACCCACATTATCTCTGTTACGAGTCACACGGTGCCTTATAGCTCCTCACCGGACGTTGCAAAGTGGTTGGAATGCAATGTACATCATTTTTGTCAATAGGCACCTATTTCATTTTGTAAACAGTCAGTGCCTTTCAGCTTCCCACAAGACGTTGGAAAGAGATAGGATTGTGACCTACATTATGTCTGTGACAAGTCACAGGGGTGCCTTTTCACCCCAATGAGACGTTGGAAAGGGGTAGGCATATGACTTACATTATTTCTGTTACCAGCCACAGGGGTGCTTTTTGTACCCACACGAGCCGTTAGAAAGGCGCCCGGATTGTGACCTTAGTTATTTTCATTATTAAATTCAATTCATTATTTCTGTGAACAGCCACAAGGGGTGCTTTCTGGACCCACACGAGCCGTCAGAAAAGCATCGGGATTGTGACCCGCATTATTTTCGCTATTCAACTCAATTCATTATTTCTATGACAAGTCACAGGGGTGTCTTTCAGCCTCCCACAAGACATTGGAAAGGGGTAGAGATGTGACGGTTATTATTTCCGTGATCAATTACAGCCACAATGGTGCTTTTTGGCCTCACACGAGCCGTTAGAAAGGCGCAGAGATTGGGGCCAACAAACTTGGTTGGTATGCAACCAAGATTATTTCTGTGAAAACTTACAGGGGCGCCTTACAGCCTCCTACAAGACGTCAGAATGGGGTAGAGATGTGACCTACATTTTTTCTGTGACCAGTCACAGTGGTGCCTTGCAGCCCTCCCACAAGGCGTTGGTAAGTGGTTGGGATGTTACCTGCGTTATCTCTCTTACGAATAACAGGGGTGTCTTCCAGGCCCCCGCTAGACGTTGGAAAGTGGATGAAATGCAACCTATATTATTTTTTTACAAGTCACAGGGGTTCCTTGCAGCCTCCCACAAGACGTTGGAAAGGGCTAGAAATATGACCTACACTATTTATCTGACCAGCGACAGGGATTTCTTTTCGCCTCCCACAAGACGATGGAAAGGGTAAGGAGGTGACCCACATTATTCCTGTGAATAATGTGGCCTGAAAAAACCCTTATACCAAGTTTCATAAAAATCTGTTGGAATCTTGAATTTTCTATAGTTTTGGGGGCTTCTGGTTTACTATGTATTACAACCCCTGGACAGGGGTAGCGCTGTCACCTACATTATTTTGTTTACCAGTCACAGAAGTTCCTTCCCACCTCCCACGAGATGTTGTCAAGGGGCAGGAATGTAACCTATATTATATCTCTGACGATTCATGGGGGTGCCTTTGCGCCACCCACGAGACGTTGGAAAGGCGTAGAAACGTGACCTACATTGGTTCTCTGATGAATCACATGGGTGCCTTCCAGCCCCCAACGAGACGTTGGAACGGAGTAGGGATGTTACCTACATTATCTCTGAGACGAGTCACAGCGGTGCTTTTCAGCACCCCCCACAAGAAGTTGGTCCGTGACAATGCTGTCACCTACATTATCTCTGTTACGAGTCACAGGGGTATCTCCTAGTCTTCTACAAGACGTTGGAAAGTGGTAGGAATGTTACCATCATTAGTCCTGTGGCCACTCACAGGGGTGCCCTTCCGCCCTGAAGAGACGTTGGAAAGAAGTAGGGATGTTATCTGCATCATCCCTGGGACGAGTCACAGCGATGCTCTACCCTCCCCCCCACTCTCTGTGACGAGTCACAGCAGTTCCTTCCATCTCCCACAGGCCGCCGAAAAGTGCATGGGATGTCACCTACAGTATTTATGCGACAAGTCAAAGGGGTGCTTTACAGTCTCTCACAAGACGTTGGAAAAGGGGTAGAGATGTGACTTTCGAAAGAATCATCTGATTGGATTGCGCTTGAGCACACTTTTTTAAGGCCTAAAAAGAAAGGATGAGTACACAACCAGATATTTTTGACCAACGGTTCTCTGGTTTCACTAACTGAAAATGCTATTCAAAAATAAATAAATTTATTTCACAGCAAAACTATACGAGATACAAAAAAAATGTTATGAAGCAAAATTGTTCATATCAAAAAGATCTGAAAATTTCGCTGAAGCTATTTTTTTTGATAAGGTGTAAAGTTTTTGTTTTAATCATGAAAAATGTTATTAAAAATAAAAATTCGATTTTCCGGCCAGATTATGCAAGATACGATAAAATTTTAACGAATAAATTTTTCATCTAAAAAAGACCTACAATTTTTGAAAGAAACTTGTTTGATAGGACGCATAGTTTTCGTTTTAATCGCGAAAAATGTTGCTAAGTATTAAAAATACCACTTTCCACCAAAACCATCCGAATACGAAAAAATGTTAACCAACTAAATAATTCAGCTCAAGAAGATTCACAAATTTCCTTTAGACTATTTTTTTGATGAGACGCATAGTTTTCTTTAATCGTGAAAAATATCATTAAAAATAACAAACTTAAATTTATAGAAAAACGACACAAGATATAATAAAATTTCTGACGGCAAAAGTTTTCGCCTACAGCAGCAGTCTCGAACCGAGGTTCGGAAAATAATATAACATAGGTATATTTAACATAATAGAATTCAACATTAGTTTTCGAGTGCAAAGCACGAGACTCGTGATGAGAATGTATTCATTGAAGCCGAAGGAGCTGTAGCAAAAAAGTATAAAAAATCACCAACTTACAGTTTTCAGTGGTTTAACCTTTAATTTAAGAAGGTCTGTGCAAAAATGTGGGGGAAGTACAAAGACCGAGCGTGTAGCGCGAGGTAAACATATTACCGAGCGCGAAGCGCGAGATCTGACAGACGCGCGCCCCAGGTGTAAGCCTAAAGAATACCCACAGTAGGGTCGAGACGTTTTTTTTTTTGATTTGGATTTCAAAAGATAAAGTTTGATGTTTGATGATTATAACCATGAGTTTCAATTGATTGTAAGACCGAAATAAAGGACATACGTTCTTTTAAGGATTTATGTTTGAACGATCGGAGAATGGTACTTCTTGGTTATTCGATTAGAATTTCCCAGAAGTGATTCTTATGTATTAGTTTATAGTCTATATGGTTGCTTGAGTGTATACGTGAGTTACCAGCTCATATCGATAGGCATTCGTTTAACAGAAAGTTTGGCTTAAACTCAGGTCAGGGTACGATCGGATACCTGACGGCCTGGCTAAGCTTTTCTGTTGTATTGCGCTTCGCCTCCCATAAACGCGAGCTCGAAGCTCGACGAGGCGATGCGATGGTCAACCGCGTACGCCGTAAGAAAACCAAAAATGCTTTCATGTTAATTCTCTGTGATCATCCAGATCTTATTGTGAAAAATATGATTCTCACCGCGCGCTTCGCGTACACCTCGCTGCGCTCGCCATATTTAACACGCCTAGGGCGCGTACCCAGTAGACAAGCTTGCTTTGAAAACGATTGAAAAAGAATTTCAATCGTTTTCAACGCTTGATTTGTTATTTTTTTCGAATCCATGAAATGAGGTATGAAATTTGAAAAATTGAATCAATTTGAATCGGTGAAACAAAACCTAAAATAAACTTAAAAAATGATTTGTACTCTACGTTTAGAAACACACTTACGGCATGAAATTCAAAAGATCTATCAAAATTTTGCATCAAATTACATGACCTCATTGGTAAATACTCACTTCATTCAAATTCTGTCTCTGAAAAATAAAATAAAATCGTGAAAAAGCATATGTAAAATCTCTTTTCGCCACAACTTTATGAGTGAAAATCAATTCTAATAACGAAAAGTGACCAACCCAATGTTCTAAAAAGATTTCACTTAATAATTATGCCATGAACGTTAAATTAAAATATTCAAAATTATTTCATTGAATAGAATTGAGAATCGTAGTAGTCAATCCTTTTAGAAGGTACTCAAGAGCATTCAGAAGAATGTCGTTGAAATATTGGATTGAAATTGATTGAATTCTTTTCATCTCATATTTCATTTCATGGATTAAGAAAATGCAGAATCAAGGCTTCGTATAGATTGAATAATTACTTAATTCATATTAGACTGTTAAATCTTCAATCTATTTTAATGGAAGCCTTCATACCGGGTACGTTTTTGAAACTCGCGCTACGCGCTCGGGAATTTTCGGTTAACTGTTTTATTAATAATGCACACGTGAATTAAATTTTATCAAGAATATCTCTTTTACACTATTGTTTCCATATAAATCTTGTAGCTTAATTTTATATGTAACTTTAAATGTGACCGGCTCCGCAGAAAGGGGTCTAGTGCCCAAAATCAAGTTTTTGACAAAAAACGCGTTTAAAGTTTGACAGCACTGTTCACCGTTCTACACTTGTTTAGCGCAAGTTTAGCGATATAATTACATTATTTGGTATTCTCGGAATCTTATTCTGATGGTGGTGAACAAAGTGGTTGGGGGAGGGACTAAAGAGACGAGTGAAGGCATTTTTTGAACACAGTTCAACCGCTCCGTTCGCATGGAGAATTCGAATAGAAGTGCCCAAAGTTGCAAGAAAAAAATTTCAGTTGTATTCGAGAATCTGTACTTAATTGTTTTTTTTTTTGATCGCTGAATCTGAGTTTGAAGTCAAAATTGCCAAATTCAAAATGGCTGACCCAAAATGCTGGACCCAAAATTAAAAGAATATAGAATACACGGTCTTTCTTAAGAAGATGATGACTAAGGAGTTTCGTTTCGTTCAACAGTGTCGAACTTTGCGAAATTTTGATCAATCGAACTCGGACAAATTGCATGTAAAAGTATAAGATTTCAGCTCAATGAAACCGTGAAAACCTCAAAATCAATACTTTGTGCATAAGACTCCTTTCTTCGAAGCCGGTCACATATGAAGATAAAATTTCTCAAAGCACTGTCCACTTTGAAGCATACATTTTTATCGCGATAATCGCGCTTCGCGCTCGATTTTCGACAGACATTTTGTAAGTTTACTGCATACATTGCGTAGGCTATATGCTTGCAAGCAACCTAGATTCTATAATTCTACATATATAAAAAGTGTAGTAAAATTTTATTATATTATCCTTTATGAAAATCGTTATCATTTAATTATTAATATTATACCAAAGTCGCCGGGACTGCGGCTGATAAATTTTGTAGCCCTTTTAAAAAGCTACGATTCCTCGTTTTGGAATATTATCCGTATCTCGCGTCGTTTGTTCAAAAATTTTAATTTTCTATTTTTTCATAGAATTTTTTACGGTCAAAATAAAAAAAAAAACGAATTCCATCAGAAAATGGCTGAAGGCAAATATGCAGGTCTTTTAAAAAAGCTTATATGAAACATCACTTCAAATATACAGATGCTGAATCGAGTTAGTACACGGAGAAACTATTGGTTGTAAAATTTGGTATAATAATATTCATTTTTACAAAACGACAATAGAAAGCAAGGATATAGCGTCACTATTACAAAAAGTACTATTTTGAATAACAAACTGTGAATTCACTAATCTATATTGGAACATACCAAAAGAATGTCTCGTTAATCCCTTGAAAAGACTGTGACGTTTACAAAAGACTACAGGAAAGTCCAGGCTTTCTGTACAAACAGAATTGCGATTGTGTTTTGGAAAAATTGGAATCATTTTCTTAATTTTTCCCATGAAAAATGGGAAAGAATTGTATCTTCCCGATTAGAAAAATGCGCATTTTGTAGATTGTGAATTTTCCCGCAGTCATCAGCACATTTGTTTAGGTATTTATAGACATATTATAAACTATTTTACTTAAAATAAAATCATTGACATAATTAAATTATTTGGAAGAATTTAAAAATGAAATGAATTTGAAATTGAAAAAAAAATGAATAATCTCTAGGTTAGAATAAAATGCAAAGGAAATAAAAATAAGTGAAAAATTGCTCAATTTTACCTTCTGATAATAGTTATTAGATTTTTCAATTTTAAACATTGAAATTTGAAACTAATTATGGAGGTTTCAATTTCTAAATATTAGGGATAATATATGGGATTTCTGGAGAGATATCGTCGATATAGGAATATATATATATATATATAATTAGTCAAACAACTACCGAAGGGTCCCCCTGGGAGCCACTGCCATCCGGAATCACACTGGCTCCCAGTAGAGCCGCGGTAAATAACACGCGTGACCACGCCTCACGACTGTGAGATGGGTGGCCACAGGGTACGATGAAATCACAATGACGGGCTGGCGAAATCCTCATGTGTCTGCAGGACACGAAGCGACCCAAGAATGACAGCTCTCTGCATCCATCGTATTTCGTTTCCCTTTGTCAAGGAGTGCGATGTGAGGCCTTAAGTGCTCAACAGGGACTATTGGCGAGAACTTTTAGCTCCAGTAAATTCGGAACTTCTCGTTCTCGACAATTGACTCTACCTCCCTCGGAGCGTTCGGTAGGGCAGGGTCGCGGCTAACACCGAAGAGCGATAAAGATGTCACTAAAGCATTCTTAGGGCTGCATTTTGATTGGGTGATTATAATGTGCAGGGCACGCTCTGCACCTATCGGTGAGAACTTCTTGACGTAAACTGCGGCTACGGTATGCTAAGGGCAAGATGATTCTGTCCTGGCACGCGAAAATGAATCCCTCACATATATACAGTAAGGACGATTGTCCGGTGGTCGTGAGTTGTTGTGCGTGTATAAAAAATAGCCGCATATGCAACCCGCCATGCACTTAAGTATGGAAAAAGATATTGTACAGGTACAATTTTACGGTGGACCGAGACTTGAGAGGTGTTTATACTGAACTGTGCACTTCGTGCTTAGAGTTGTTTATTGTCAAGCAACCATAAAAAATGATTATAAATTAATGAAACCTGTGAAATAACGCGGAAGATTGAAATAAAAGTCCGGTTGAAAAATTGGAGTTGCGGTTATGTTCAAAGATTTGAATGGTCAATTGTAAAGATTGGTAAAGGCATAAACAGGATTTTTATTGACAAAAACGAGCCAGGAATTTTAATGAAAGTTTTAGCTTCATCAAAATAACACGAATAAAAATGGGATTAAAGAGTTGGATATCCAGTGCCATAATTGTGTAATGATTTTAAAATTTTCGGAATAGATGCAGAGGACACGGGAGGGAATATGTAATTAAACACTAATCATTAATGAATTTGACCTATCCTGCATAAGACCTCATCTTTCAATACTTGAAAGTGATTGTATACAATTCATACGTTATCGCCTACAATTTAAGTACGTAAACCTTTGCAAAAATGAATCTAAAGTCTCTCATCGAAAGTTTTTGTTTTCCTAAATTACTTAATAACGTAATTAACAATAACAGTAATGAACATAATCAATAATAACATAATAACATAATTAACAATAACTTAATTTTCTAGCATAATTAATGGTAAGCTATATATCGTTCCCCAGTTGTCGGAAGGACGGTCATCCAGAAAAATGACACTGGCTCCCAGTAGAACCGCGGAAAATTACACCTATAGCCACGCATCACAGCCGTGAGATGGGTCACCACATGGTACAATGGAATAACAATGAGAGGCCGGCGAAACCCTCGTGTGTCTTGAGGACACGGAGCGACCCAAGAATGACAGTACTCTGCATCTGCCTCGCAAGTGCCTCGACATGTTTTTGGCATGCGGGTATAGCTTTGCGGTTTCGAACCAGTGATGGCTTTGCACCTGCGAGAGCACCGATGACAAAGACAATCATTTTAACCCAATCTTCTCGGAATGTTTGCCGCAGCTTGCTCATAAGGTTTCAATATCACTCCTCCTTTTCCGTCTCCTTGACTGTGATGCTGCCGCCGGCCGTAGCCGAGAATTCGATGATGTACACAGTTCGCTTCTCGAAGTCAAGGAGTACAACATAAGCCTTGAGTGTTCAATAGGGACTATTGGAGAGAACTTGTAGTGCCAGTAAATTCGGCACTTCTCATTTTTGACAATTGACTCTGTCTCCCTTAGAAGGTTTCGCAGGGCAAGGTCGCGACTAACACCAAACAAGCGACAAGGATGGTAGTAAAGCACTCTTAAGGCCGCATTGTGTCTGTAGATATAAGTTGTTTCCGTGTGAGTGGGGCACCCAGGTGGTATATGCCGTAAGTGCTCAGAATGTGCGTGACATGATCTGCACCTATAGCATAACACTGTGTATACATGGACGCCTTTTCAGCTGGCGTACGCGGCCCATGGGCCACCTGATCAGCCAGAAAGGTTGCGTACTGATAAATGATTGGCTGACAGTGTCAACGTACGCCGTCCACAAGCTCAAAACGCGTCCATGTATATACAGTGTGCGGAATTCTTGACGCAAAATGCGGCTGCGGATGCTGAGGTGGAAATGACACCGTCCTGGCATGCGAAAATAAAACCCTGTGTGCCTGAATCAAATCCAGATGATTTGATGAAAGCAAAATTTAGCTAACTGCGGCTCTCAGTCACTCTTAGGTAAAGGTACATCTCTCTTGCGCCAAGGTGTCTAATAGCACTCCTGTCCATGAGCTGAGTATCCTCGACAACGCCAGCAAGTCGTCCTCGCTTCAGATGAATCTTGGTACACTGGTCCAATCCAGTGACCCTATGCTCACGATTATTAGGGCCGCCGCAGAGGTACCTACGAGAATCTCGTAGTGCGAGAGATAGTGGCCTGTAGTTCCTTGGGTTGAATAAGTCATTTTTCTTTCGGCAGGAGTACAGTGCTTCCTAAGACCAGCCACTGCAGAATGGGCATCTCCGACTTTAAATATGTGGTGAAGATCCGGGCCACATGTTGCTGTGTAGAAGTAAACTTCTTCCACCAGAAGTTCTTACTTTCATCTAGTCCGGTAGCGGAGAAGGTCTTCGTGCCCCTCAGTGCTTTCTACACCTCTCCGGCAGTGATTGGTGGGCATCCTTCCTCAGACGTTATGAGGTTGTGACACAGCACTTTGTAACGGATGATCTTCTCAGTGTCTTCATTCAATGGCTGTTGAATTTCATGAATCTCTCTGACCCATCGATCCCTCTTCTGCATTCTCCTTCGTGCTTCAGACAGCACTCATATATTATATATGGATGAATTAAAGATCTATGCTTCTGGAACACAGCATCTCAAGGATGCTCTAAAAATCGTCGAGAGGTACACACGAGAAATTGGTATGAATATTGTTTCGGACAAGTGTGCTGGGATTCATTTTTCGCGAGGATGACATACTAGCGCTCGTGACGAGCCTGAGCTTGTGGACCGGAGTGCTATTAGCCACCTTGGCGCTGGAGAGACCTACTCATACCTAGGCGTACTAGAAAGGTGCATTCAGGACATAACATCAGTAAAGGATGCTCTACAAAGCAGATACAAGCGTCTCCTTCGACAGATTTAGCCTTCCAATCTGTCGGCGTTGAACAAGATATCTGCAACTAACATGCATGCCGTCCCGGTTGTACTCCATTCATTTGGGGTGGTTTAATGGACGAAGCACGAGCTCACGGCCCTCGATATCGCCACACGTAAGATCATGCATATGCAGATGAGCTTGCATATCAACTCGTCCATTACGCGCTTATAAATCCCACGCTATAAAGGCGGGCGCGGACTTCTAAATATTTAGTGTCTTTCTGACCGAATTTTCTTGGGTACTGGTCACATCGTGGTGAGTTTTCTCAATACTTTTTGTATCAATATCAACATTCTCAGCGTATGCGAAATGTTACTTTTTTTATGAAATACTATTTATGTGATTTCTTTCTATTTCATCAGACTTCTGTCTTTCTTTTTATTGTTTTTTCAATATTTTCCTTAATATTTTCTTCTGATACGTGATATGATTTACATTAGGTTCTGAGGTTACATTGGACGATACACGCAGGTTTTTGAAACACGTTTTAAGTCAGATATTATTTTTGCAAAGACGTGGACCGATCAATCCATGCAAAATTCATGGTTGACTATCTCCTGTAGACTGGAGCATATATTGGGAATGTTGAAAGATAATTATAGTATTTATAAATTGATTTCCGAATCCAGATACGAACAATCTGAAATAAGTAATTAATACTTAAAATTAAAAAACAAGCATTCTTGTCAAATATTTGGTGATCCTAAAGTTTTAAATGAAAATGTTTTTGAAATTCATGCAAATTCTATATTGAAGTCTCTTGTAATGTCTTCATAATCCCTTTTAAGGTGTTTTGTAGCATCCCTATTCTTCTTAACAACTTGCATTATCTAATTTAGTATTTATAACTTCTTTGAAATGAGCATAATAAATCTGTATCATATCACAACTGCGATACAATTATTGCCACATTCTTAGAGAGAAAAGTTCATAACTGTGCAGACTTGTTTAGCTTTTTTACATACTAGGTATTCACTATTCAGGATTTATTGATTTCTTAGTGAATTTTATAACATTAAAGCAATATTTATCTATTTTTTGATAAAATTTATTGCATTTATCTGCATTTTACTATTCAGAATTATTCACTATCGCTTCCCATTCAGTACAATGAAATCATGAAGTGCGCAATCTGCAATATACAATTCATCAGGCTTAATTAAACATCAACTGTATGATGTAGATTCGTTCATATCGTAAGGGTCTAAATTTCTTACCGATTGAGAAAGTCGTGAAACGATACGTCATTAGTGGGTGAATCGGCAGTTTAAAGAAACACATTTCAGAGCACTCGTGTTCAATCATTTTTTGTCAGTTGCTTCATCACGCATGCGATCTAAGGTAGATAGTTCATGTACATTAGGGTGGCCCAAGAAATGTCAAGTTTCAAATTTTCGAAATTTTCATGCACCAATGCATTTCTACCGCCAAAATAATATAGCATAGTTTTTTCAGAATTATTAATCAATATTTAGGGGTTGCGATGAGCGTTTTTAGTTCTTATGGGATTATCATTGATTCAACATGAAAAAGAGACACTTTTTTTTTCATTTTTCTTTTTGACCACCTCAATAATATCCCACATTGATGTTCATTGGCAAGCTATTTTATAATATGTTAAACATAATTTTTCAAAAAAGTACACTTCAGGTGCACTGAAAAAAGGTGGTTGGTTGGGACATCAAGTTTTTCATTAGTAGAGATGGTATTAGCAGCGACAACTACTTCGATGGTAAAATTAACTAACCAATTTTCTGCGGCAAGAAGTCGCCATTAGTACTACTACGTAGTTCGTATTAGTAACGATTTGAATTGTAAGCCCAACAAATGAAAGTAGTGACATTTACCACTATTGTATTTTCCAACAAATAAAAGTAGTAAGGGTTACAAGTTTTGTTCCTTGGCGACATTGGCAGAAATGAAGCCTGAGCAGTGCTGCGAACATTCGCGCCAAAATATCGCATGAAGTTCACGATCATTACTATGTTCAGTATTTTGGAAGTTTTAGGAAAGTTGATCACATGGATTAATTATTGAAACATAGGTGCAAGCCTAAAATCTGCTGGAAACTTGGAGATCAGAAGATAACTTCAAAAAACTCCAAGTAGGGGCGGACTGGCCTCTGACTTTAAGGCATGTAAAAAATAGTTAATTCGTTAGACACGGAACTTTCAGGATCTTATGTAAGTAATATTACCTAGTTATACCGATGAGCTATTGGGTAAAAATAATTTGGGAAAATTCACATTAAATCTACGTGAAATCTAAGTAGAAATTCACTATGAATTCCCGAATCATTTTGCAACAATGTTCTCTCGTGGATCTCCATGTGAATTTACATACTTCATGGATAGAACTAGATTATAGGTTACTTAGGTAAAATCTTGAAAGTGCCAGATGTCGCTGGATATTAAGTATTTTTCATCTACGTTTGAGTTTCTTGATTTAATAGGAATTCTCCAAGTTTTTATACTCCCCTTGAGAGGAAATTGATTTTTGATGACTGATGTATTTTCCCTTTCAGGAGTAGAAACTATACTGTAATTTTAATAGTTAGGATTACTACTTCAAGTAATTAGAACTGCTAATTTAATTGTAGGACATACTATTTTATTAGTAAGACTCACTACTTGAGGTATTTAGTACAACTACCTGCAAATGGTATCTACCATAGGAAGTTGTTACGACAACAAGTAAAGTAGTAAGGACAACTACCAGCATTCTTAGAAATTAATGTAGTAACCACAACCACTCAAGTGGCAGCGGTATATATTAAAACCAAAGTAGTTGGCCCTACTACTTTATTAGTTGTCCCGACCAAACATTTTTTTCAGCGTGCTTTTTTCGTAGAAAATTTCAGAGAATTACAACCACCATAAAAAGGAAAGTGATACCTATACCTAACATCACAAGGAAAAGGTTAGCTTGCTCTTACTTATTTGGTACCATGCCGATCCCAGGTAAAAGGCTTAGTATAGCCATAAATATTTTGGAGGTTTTAAATCACGAGGCTATTGATGGGTGGGATTAAAATTGGTAACCAGAAGAAAAACTTGGAAAGAAGTGCTTGGCTTCCAATTTAAAAATACTAAATTTTGGCAGCCCTGTGCAATATCTAAATATTAATTAAAAATTCTGAAAAAGCTGTGCTATATTATTTTTGTGATAGGAATACATTGGTGCATAAACATTTCGAAAATTCGAAACTTGAAATTTTTTGGACATCTTTAATGTACATGCATCACAATTCGGAGGGGTGATTAGACGTTTTCCACAACTGAGTCGTTCTTTGCAAGAACAACTTTAGCCGGCAATAGTGGAAATGGAGAAAACGTCGAAAGAAATTAATCCAATATTTTAACGTGTTGTGACTACATTTTATAGGTTTTTAAATTTTCTTCCGAATGATATCATCTCTGGATAAAATGGGGCAAAAAAAGTTGAGTTTAATCATCCCCATAGGTTATTATAATAGTCTTCACGTAATCCTCAATTTTGCTCGTAGGTGATGCAGGAAAGTAATAAATGGCCAAAATTTTGTTTTATTGGTAGTATAGCCAGGGACGTTAGAAGGTTTACTGGGGCTGTAGGCCCCAGTCAAGTCTCCAATAAAATCAGAGGCAACTGTACTGTGAAGTTGGTCAGAATTATTTCAGATAGACTTTAAAAACATAAAAATGACATTTAATATTTTATTTATTTGTTACAAATGATTAATTTCGACAAATCATCCAGGGAAATCAGTTTGTTTTCTTCCCGTGTGTCTAATGGATTGAAAATTGTTTCACGTTCAAAAATTGGTCATGAATTTGTTAATTATGACAATTTTTTGTTAATGAATACCATTCTATTGATAAAGCAGAACGGCTTTAGTACAAATTCATTTTTTTTACATCAAACTACTATACTAGAGTATTTATTTAAATAAATTGTTTGTAACCATTTTAAACATTTATTTTTATGTTCACTTATAAAATTCACTAAAAATATGAAAGTTAGAAACATTCGAAAACCATGGGAAGAAATATTTTAGAGATCAGAGAATCCGAAGAGTCGTTCTCGGCAAAATTGCGTTTCTTTTGTCGAGAGAGGTTCAATCTCACTTTTATTACACTCATATTTCCGACAATTTTCGTGACTTGTGCAATTACTTTCTATTGAAAAACTTTATGGCTGTTTTCGTTAAATACGTTAGGGCTAGGTTTTCGGTGCTTTTGAATATTATTGTCGGGTTGCAGGTATTCCATAGATTCCAATAAGGGTCGCAGCTGTTCAGCAGATTGCTTCGTAAATTTCAATTTTCACTTTTATGCTTTTACTCGTAGACTTTTGGTTTCGGATTTTCCTTTTTTTATGAACTTTTATATTAATCTGTTTATGCTTCAGACATTTCGTCATACTCTACATTCGATGCCAAACAGAACCGTCCAAGTATTTAAACAAACGATTTGCCTCAGTACAACTTTAGAGTAGGCCCTAATTATTATTACCTTATTGACCTTGGGAGTCCCATCTTTCGTATCTTAAGAAAAGTTTTCTCAATTCAACTTCCTCTTCACTCATTTTTCCAAATTTCCCCACTCTTGGATTCTTTGACACTGCACTCAGGTCATCAACGACACTTCTTACAGTTCCTTGCTTGGACACTAATGTCTTCTGACAGTTTCATCAATCGCGCACAAATATTCTTTCTAAAAGTGGGGAAACCGGCGTTGTCCGTACCATCATTTTGAAACGCTCATACGTTCATGTAACATCTCCTCGGAGACATTTGCTGTAATCCGATGAAATGCTTTCAACTCAGTAAGATGGGTTGACATTCTTGACGCCTTGGAAAAGCGCTTTAGGGTCCCTGGATATCGCCTGCGGATCATAAGCGACTATCTCAGTGATAGGTGGTTGATCTATGAATCAACTGAAGGTGAGTGTTGTGACAAAGTCACTGCAGGGGTAGCTCAGGGCTCAGTTCTTGGACCTGAGCTATGGAATGCAGTTTATGATGAGGCCTTAACAATAGACCTCCCAGACGGAACGAAGCTCATTGGATTCGCCGATGATCTCGCGGCGATGATAACAGCTAGATCCGAAGAACAAGCACGAATGCTGGTGGCCATTGTTGTCAGGAAAGTTGAAAACTGGCTCAGCAACCACCATCTACGGCTGGCGAGTAAGAAGACAGAAGTTGTCGTTCTCACCAGGCAGAGGCACTTCAGCAAACCCTTTATAGCGGATATCGCGGGGCAAGGCATTGTAGCCGGGAATATGCTGAAGTACCTAGGGGTGCACATTGATGAGAAGCTCACCTTCGAGATTCAGATCACGAAGGGAGCGAATAAAGCTAAAACAATGGTCGCCATGCTGTCGAGGCTCATGCCTAACGTAGCAGGCCCAAGAAGCTCCAAAAGGAGAATTCTTATGAGTGTAGCAAATTCCATCTTGCTATATGGTGCAGAGGTGTGGGCTGATG
>JAUMHM010107567.1:0-22026 GCA_032362435.1 Melikaiella ostensackeni
AATGTTCACGAAACGTCGGCAAGATTCGTAGTTTTGCACACGATTGAAACCCGAAACACCTCCTTTCATCATTCCATTCCTTGATTAAAAATGATTATTACGTAGGCAAACATTCTGAATAGAAACCAAATTCAATTATTTCATTCTCTAATTGAACACCGAATTTCACATAGGCAAACTTCTTTACGAAAACTCCACTCAATGTGTCCAATTAATGACTCCATCCCAAATTTTGTTGTACTTCGAAAGATCTCTTTTTAAATTAATAGCTTTGTTACCTTCTCTTTTTATGAATAGCATTTCCATGAACTTCCGTTTTTGATTTCTCCCATGAGACAAATTTTGACATCATCCCAATTCAAGTCATGACCATGTGTGAGTCTATGTTTTGTAAGGACCGAATAATTTCTTGCACCTCTATGAAAATTATTTTTATGTTCCTCTTTTCTTGTTCCAACAAACCTCCTTGTTTGCCGTAAATGAATAGCATCATTGTCTCCATTCAAATTTCTAAATCACACATTGTTTATCAAGTTTCTCATATTTATCTTCATCCAATTTTGCAATCAAATTACTTTTGAATGGAACTCTATATATCATAAATAAGCTCAGTTTTCCTAACACTGATTTCAAGATACTTTAGGTTTTCGCGAAATTCTGTTAGACATATGTTTGTCAATAAAGGAAATCGGATAATGGTTAAGAAAAAGAATCTGTTTGCATAATTCAATGTTCTTTTCGTAGAATTTTTGATGAGATAATTTAAATGCTCTATCAATCAAATTCTTTACAACTTTTATTTTGTTTTGAATGGAATGATCGGAATTAAAATTTAGTATTTTTCCCGTACAAATTGTTTCTCTGTGACAATCACTGATAATGTAATTTTCATCAGTTTTTATTAAACTCAAAACAAGAAAATTCAATCTCCCTTTCATTTCAATTTGAACAGTTAACTGTAGTCTTGGATGCATGCTATTGAAAACATTAAGTAGAATATCCGCACTTTGTACATGTCAATCAAGTACAGAATCAACCTTATATCTCATATAAAAGTCCAAATCAAATTTAAATTGATCAAAAACTTCGTTTTCCAAATCTTCCGTCACAATTTCAGCAAAAATTGGGGACAAGACCGAGCCTATCGGAGTTCCAAATTTTGGTTCATAAGAAGTACCATTGAATTTAAAATAAACGGAATTAAAAACATATTCAATAACATCGAGACATAGTTGTTTTTTCAAATCTGGATATGAAGTTTGATATATCCCATCTTTTTTCTATGGCAAGTTTTATTCTTTCATATGGAATGTTAGAAAACATGCCTATTACGTCAAAAGAAACAAAAATGTGATTCATTGGTATTTTAACATTCTCAATTAATTTTAGAAAGGCAGCACTATTTTTGATGGATATTTTTGAAACGGTCTCTGATTCTTTGATAATTTTGCTAAGGATTTCTTCTAATTTTTTCGTGAGTGAACCTATTATCAAAATAACTGGTCGTAAAGGAAAATCAACTTTGTGAGCTTTAACCAGGCAATAGGCAAAAGATAAATTATTATGAATTGTGTTAATATCGCACCTTTCAATATTTTTTTCCAAAAAATGTTGAATCCTTAATCTCTCTAGAATTTTGAATGTACCTTTTTGACACATTCTTGTAGGATCATTTGAAATAATTGTAAAACTATCTTTATCATACAAAATATGCATCATTTTTTGATTATAAACATTTTTTAATATCGCAGCCATAATACTTACTTTATTAGCATTAGTAATCAGTAGCTGGGGATGACATTTGAATTTTTTTTTTAAATCCTTCGTTTAATTCGTTTTCTAATAAGCTTTGTGGAACCCCATTATTCAAACAATCATTTGATAAACTCATAAATTTTGCTCAAAATTCTTCTATTTTGTTATCTGGTAATTTTGAAATGTTAGCTTCAGTGTCTATTATAAATTTGAGGAATTGAATATACTTTTTTACCCAAATCTCTACTAAAGCCTTCACTTAACCTTAAAATGTTGATTACTTTTGTGGAATCTCTATGTTTGAAATATTCAAAAACCATTGGTCAGATTGGTCTTGAAACAGGGTCAAGTAAATTTTCAGAGTCAATTTTTGTATATCACCTTGGATATTAAAAATGTTTCCAAATTTTCATTCATGTTTTTCACTGTTTTTTCTTCGAACTATTGTAATTAAGTAAACATTTCATATGCCCCTGAATATTACGTTAGATTTGCTTAACCCCCCGCCTATCATTTTGTTGGTTGAAAACAGTTTTTCTCAAATGGAAGGAGAAAAACCCCGTTTATTTTATACAAATGTAACACTATATTTATTTTATCATAAGTAATAGGAGCAAATTCAATTTGGTTGAATTTTTTATATAAAATTTAGGTCTCTTATATCTAAGAGCTTTCAAAGAACGAACGTAGAAATCTTTCAAAAATTATTGGGAACACTTTTAGCTAAGCCTCTGGATGGCGACAAATAAAATTATTTTAATGTTGCTAGACTTGGAGTAGCGGCAAATTTCGAAACTGATATTTTGTACAAAATTCAACAATTTTGATAGAAAATTATTTTATTCGGTTGACAATTCAATTGTTTTGGAGAATATTAGTCTTCTTTTGGTAAAAATTTGACTATTATATAAAATTCAACTATTTAGATGAAGAACTGAAATCTTTTTTGGGTGGAATATCAAATTAGATTTTTCGTTGAGAATTCATCTTTTTTCTTTGGAAATCAATTTTTTGGTTTGAAAATTTAACTACCAAATTTTTGGTTGAAAATTTATCTTTTTTAGTTGAAAATTCATGTATTTTGTTGAAAATTCGTCTTTTTTGGTTGAAAATGTTATTGTTTGATAAAAATATAATTTTTCTGTTCAAAATTCAACAATTTTAATAGAAAATCATTCTATTTGGTTGACAATTCAATTGTTTTGTAGAAAATTCGTCTTTTTTTGGTAAAAATCGAACTATTTTGGTATAAAATTCAACTATTTGGATGAAAAATAACTTTTTTGTCGAAAATTCATATTTGTGCGTTGAAAATTCAACTATTTGGTGGAAAATACACCTTTTTGGCTTCCAATTCCAACAATCTAGTTGATCTTTTTCCTCCCTTGACTGAAAATTCAATTCTTTTGTCGATAATTCGTTTTTGGGTAAAATTCAACTGTTTTTGATTTAAGATTGGAATCGTTTTTAGTAGAAATATCAAAATACATTTTTCTTTGAGAATTCATCTTTTTTCGTTGGAAATTAATTTTTTTATTCGAAAATTTAACTATCACATTTTTGGTTGAAAATTTATCTTTTTTAGTTGAAAATTCATGTATTTTGTTGAAAATTCGTCTTTCTTGGTGAAAAATTAATCTTCTTGATTGAAAATTCATTTTTTTGGTTTAAAATTTAACTATTTTGTTGAAAATTAGTCTTTTTTGGTTGAGTTCAAATGCTTTCGATTCAAAATTCAAATCCTTCTCGGTTAAAATATCAACTATTACATTGTTCACTGTAAATTATTCTTTTTTGGTTGAAAATGTTATTGTTTGCTTAAAAATTTAATCCTTCTTTTCAAAATTCAACAATTTTGATAGAAAATCATTTTATTCGGTTATATTGATTTTTTTCGCCTTTGACTTGACTTGAAAATTCGTTTCCTGGTTGAATTCAGTTGTTTTTGATTTAAAACTAAGATCTTTTTTGGTTGAAATATCAACTATTATATTTTTCGTTAAAAATGCGTTTTTTGTTTGTTGAGAGTTGAACTACTCCGTTCAAAATTCATTTTTATTGTTGAAGATTCATCATTTCAGTTGAAAATTCATTTGTCGTTGAAAATTTAACTATTTTGTTGGAAATTCGTTTTTTTCGGTTGGACATTAATTTTTTGATCAAAAAATTTTATTTTTTTAGTTTTAGTTGAAAACTTATCTCTTTTCGTTGGAAATGCAACAATTTGGTTTGAAAATGTATCTTTCATAGATGAAAATTGAATAATTTGGTTGAAAATTCATGTATTTTACTGAAAACTCGTACGTTTTGGTAGAAAATTAATCTTCTTGTTTGAAAATTCATCCTTTTTACTTGCGTCTTTAGCAACTTGTTTGCAAGTTGAATTCCTTTGTTAAAAATTCATTTTTCTAGTTGATAATTCATTATTTCATCTAAAAGTTGATCTTTTTTACTTGAAAATTCATGAATTTCGTTGGAAATTCAACGTCTCCTAAAACACTTTCTGCTGGTCTTGAGACGTTGCAAATCTTTCAGAAGTGAGAGTCGTAACTAGGTAAATTTAAAGAAACACTTTTAGAAAGAAAAAATATTTATAAAATACAAAATTAACTAAAAAAGTAACGATAGTTACTTTGTTCTGCCAACGCCACTAAGAAAAAGTTACATTTTGATTCAGCAACGATAACGATAACTAGTTACTTTTTTCGTGATGTAACGGTAACGATACCTAGTTTTTTTAAAGAAGTAACTTACCCATCACTGATCCGCCATTTGCATTAGTTGAAATTCATTTTTGCAATAGGAATTTCACTAGCCAGGCGTTTACATCCTACGAATACCAACAGTATTCAGTATCCATATTCGTGTCATACATGGTACATACAGCGCCGTGATTATGTAATCAATGACATCACTCACGAAATCTTAAGGGCAAACAGTATTCCATGATGTCATAAATTGCCGTGTTTCCTGTGTATTTTGGTTCACCTACTTATTTTTAAACTAAACTAGAACCTCATACGCGCGCGTGAAATTCTTTCACATGCGATTATTATATTTGGAAATGAAGTACAATAAAATACCATGAAATTCATTTTTACTTTGATAATCTTTATTTGCACATGGCTTCACATGGGTGCTCTCTCACGATGCAGATGAAATAATGCCGTAACTTTAATGATTTGCATGTAACTTCTTAAAAATTAACGAATGCAGTGTGCATTACCACTTACGTTTCCACCTGCTGCTGTAAGAACTCTTTATTCTGAAAAATGGGACATGATGTAACATCATATTCAGACTTTTCCTACATATTTTTATCGAAATACATAATAAACCGTAATCACAAAGTCATTGTCATAGATCATACGTGTAACCAAGTTAGATCATAAGTGTAACCAAGTTACCAAACAAATGTGACACGATTCTTACATAACAGTTATGTCACATTGTTTCATAGCTGTTACTAATGTGAACTATGCACAGCTTACATAACTAAGTCATAACGCCGTTACAGTTCACTTACTTAACACTGTAACATAACAATTATAGTTCTTGCTTGCAACAACGTTATAGACCAAAGGTTACATTCGTCTTCTAAAACACTTACATCACACTGCTACAGAATTTTTGCAATTTGTTTTTATCGAACTGTTACATCTTAATGCGGTAACAGGGTTACTTAACAATAGATATAATGCTTTCACGATGATTCATTATAGTAAAAAGGAGATGTTTCGGGTTTCAATCATGTGCAAAACTACGAATCTTGCCGACGTTTTGCACACGATTGAAACTCGAAACATCTCCTTTTTACTATAGGGTTACTTAACATTGTTACCTTCCAGTTATAGAACAAGTACATCAATAAACAATAACACTCGTTATACAACCAGTAATAGTGTTTCCCTTTTGTTACGGAGCAGTTACATAACGTGTTTGCTGGCATGTTACTTAGACGTTGAAAGAGAGAAGAAAATATCTTGCTGAAATTTTTGAAAACGATGATTATTCAATGGAGATGTTATCCACTTCAATGTAGTCCCCTTCCCGATCCCTACACCTAGAGTTCCTAAATGCTCAAGAATTTATGTTGAACAAATGCTCTCGAGGATATGCTCAGCATTTAAGCTCGAACACAGCACTTATAGAGAATTTGAGAGAATTCAAAGCATTTATTGTTTAAACAAATATAAATATATATCCTAATTGATGCAAATAATTTTTACAAACACTTAGACTGAATTAAGCATATACTGGTTTCAAATTATATACTGTTTGATGCGAAAAATATGTTTTCTATTACTTTGACTTCTTTGATTATTTGAACTTAGCGCCCTTTCTAATTTGGGTAGATAGCGATACATTTTCCCGCTAAATTTAAATAATGAAATTATTATTGTAGTATCTTTAAACAAATTGAGCTGTCTAGGTGATCAAAATTCGAAATAAAACGTAAAATGTAAATAGGGAGATATTTTTTATTTGAAATTTAATGAAAATAGAAGATACGATTTTTTAAATCTCAATTCAACATGCTCATGAGGGGTCATCCACGAATTACGTAAGGTGTTTTTCTGAAATTGGCAACACCCTTTCCCACCATATGAGATACCGTAAGATTCGCTCTGACCTCGACCATCCCACCCAAAATCTTACTAAGATTTTATAAACTTGTGGAGCGAATATGCATAGAAATTTTTTTGATTAAATAAACGTAAAACCTTCGCAAAATTAGTTTTAAAAGAGGAAATTTCCAGTTTTCTAACATAATAATGAAGTATTGAAAATGAAAAACAATGTTTATTTTAACTGAAAACTGAATTAGTAGAACCCAATGAGAAAATCAAACTATTTTTGTTTGAAATATCTTTTTTTTTGTTCGAAAAGTCTACTATTATATTTTTGGTCAAGAATTCATCTTTTTTGGTGAAAAATTAAATTATTTTGTTGAAAATTCAACAATTTCACTGAAAAGTCATCCTTTTTAGTTGAAAATTCAATTGTTTTGTTTGAAAATTCGTCTTTTTGGCTTGAATTCAACTGTTTTTAATTTCAATTCAAACTTATTTTTAGTTGAAATATCAACTATTACGTTTTTCGTTGACAATTATTTCTTTTTTTGCTTGAAAATTCAACTACATACTTCGTTAAAAGTTGAACTACTTTAGTAAAAATGCAATTTTTCGTTTGTTTGTTGGTCGGTTGAAAATTATTTGGTTTTAGCTGAGAATTCACCTATTTTGTTGAAAATTCGTCTTTTTGGTACAATATTAACTATTGTATTGAAAATTCGTTTTTCTTTTTGTTGAAAATTTTTCTTTTCTAGTTGAAAATTCAACTATTTGGTTTCAAATTCATGTATTTAGTTGCAAATTCGTCTTTTTGGTTGAAAATTTATATATCTTGTTGAAAACTCGTCTCTTTTAGTGGAAAATGAATTGGTTAAACATTCAACTATTTCATTGAAAATTCGTCTTTCTTGGTTGAATTCAACTGCTTTAGATTTAAAATTCAAATTTTTGTTCGTTGAAATATCGACTATTACATTTTTCGTTGAGAATTCATCATTTTTTTACTGAAATATCGATTGCAGACTACATTCTTCATTGAGAATTCATCTCTCTTGGTTGAAAATTTAAGTACTTGGTTGAAAGTAAAACTACTTTGTTGAAAATTCTTTTTTGTTTGAAGATTCATCATTTTAATTCAAAATTCATTTCTTTGGTTGAAAATTTCAATTTTAAAAAAATTCTTTTTCTTTCGTTGAAAATGTATCTTCTTTAATTTAAAATTTAACTATTTGGTGAAAAATTCATGTATTTTGTTCAAAATTTGTCTTTCTGGTAGGAAATTAATCTTTTCCGATGAAACTTCAATCAATCGGCAGAAATTTCAACTATTTGGTTGAAAATTCGTCTTTTTTGGTAGAAAATTAATCTTCTTGGTCGAAAATTCATCTCCTTGGTTGAAAAGTCATCTATTTGGATCAAATTTCATTCCCCCAAATCGTCTTACGTAATTTGTGGACGACCCCTAATTAATACAAATATTTTTAACAAATACCCTACGGAGTGAATTAAATTATATACTTGTTTAAAATAATATGCTGTTTAATGCGAAAATATGTTTTATGTAACTATGACCTTTATGATTATTTGAATTTGGCGCCCTTTCCAATTTGAGCTGGCGATACATTTTCCCGCAAAATTTAAATAATGGAATTATTATTTGAGTATTTTTTAATAAATGTAGCTATTCAAGTGACTACAATTAGAAATAAATGTGAAATGTGAACAGGAAGGTATTTTTCCTGTGAAATTGATAATAAAAATAGAAGATACGATTGTTTAAATCCAATTTAAAATGCTCATAAATGCTTACTAAATTCTCAAAGCACATAAAGGTCGAGCACATTCTCGAGTATATTCTCATGCTCACGAGAATTTCTCGAAGCACTTTAACTGTTTATATCACTATCTACACCGCTCTATATGAACCTTCCATCGTTTGAAGCAATGTTGCAGGTCCTTTGCTGAGAGGTCATTCATGAGCCGCACCACTTTTACGTTCACAACATCCACCGATTCGAATCTGGTTTCTTTTAGCTCAAACTTGATGACCGGAACAGAAAACAATCACATGCGGCTAGATCAGGTGAGTACGGTAGGTGCTCCAATACGGGAATCTTACTCTTCGCCAAAAACCTCTAAACAGACAGCGCCTTGTGTGCTGGCGCGTTATTCTGATGAAGAATACGAGCTATTCTTCCACACTTCAGGTCTGTTTTTTCTTACCCATGTAAATTTTAATTTAAAATTTATCTAACAGTTTCTTTATCGACGTTCACTGAGTGAGCAATTGCCCGAATACTCAGGAATCGATTTTTTCGAATAATTTTACTCACTTTTTTAATGTTACCGTCAGTTTCGGATGTGCGAAGATGGCCGAGACGTGGATCGTCTTTAATCATTTCCATTCCCTTCTTAAATTTTTTAAACCAATTACCATAAACTTTCTTTAACAGATTATACGTTTCTATAGCAGATTTTCCAAGTTTCTCAAGAAACTTCACGATAAAGCGCTGTTCTACTTTTCCACTCAACATAATTCCGGCGGAGCTCAGGCAGACGGTCAGTTTCGACCAAAAAATAATGTCGCACTGACGGTCATACAACTTTGAAATTCGGAGGGTAGGGGGAAAAAGAACACAGATCAATATCAGATCCTGTCTGTTGTTGTCTAGGCCCCAAGCAAGTGGAAAAAAATCAGTCCGGTTATTAAATAGACATACCTCGTATCAACGTACGTCGGTCTGGTTCATTGAAGTTTGTATTCTGTTTAAATAATGCATTCCCACCAAAAACATCTGCGATGCGAATTATCTGCCAAGTACAACCACATGAATTTGTGAGATCAAAGTTGGCCAGGTAATTGAGAAAAGAATATTATATACATTATAAAACTTGGCAGGATCAGAATAAAATAGCATTTTATTTCTCCCTCTACATCTTCATTTGATTTTCTCTCCCATGCACAGTGGGCCAAGAGACTCGTTTTCTTGTCAAAAAGTCAAATTTTCAAACTCTCAAATTCGTACAAAGAATTAGACGATTGCAATTAGTAATAGTTAGAGTATCTATGACGTAAATTATTTATTGATTAACGAAATCCTGCTCCGTTGGCAGTTATTCAAAGTATGAAAATATATTTTAATTTTGTATGTGCGTTTGGTTCAAATATTTGAAATATTTATTACTCAGTCATTAATTTCAAAATGATTTCTTTTTTTTCATCCTTAGGCGTGGTCCAGTAAAAAAATGACAATTTAATTTGAAAAATTATGTTTTAGCTCAGTTCAGCAATATTAATGTTAACACATAATTAGTACTGTAGTCAAATGTCTACGGCCTCTTAAGGATTCCCCGGAGTTACCCTAAATTTTGAAACGTGACTCCCAGCGGGCTATCTGCCTCACGCACTTTTGTTCTACTGATACTAAATTTTAATTATGAAAGACTCAATTGTGGTAAGCAATTCAACCATACTATTAAAAGGTTCTCATTACGCCCCAGGGCATAATATTTTATGGCGATCCTGCCGGGATAGACTCAAACGACCAGAATTTCATGGAATCTACATTAAACTGAGCTACCTTCGATACGCACCTTCAAACCCTTCAAATAAATGAAGGAATTCTTCGGAATTTGGAAAAGAGAAGACACCGGATATTTCTACGGAATACGGAAGGAAGAATTCTACTGAGTTCAGCAGACAGACTCCGGACTTCTTTACCAAGCAGCCTGTTAAAACGAGTGAGCAAGAAAAATAATCTAAGAGGGTTCATATATCTGCCCAATGCTACGAAAGATGATCTTTTCCAAAAATTCACAAAATCCAAACTTGGAAAACATTCATACTAGGAGAGCAATTCTCAGAAAAAAGATGCACAAGAAATTCATATTAGGAACGTCACATAGACGCTTAAGTCCTAGAGCTCGCTAATCAGTGCGATAAGGTTCATAAAAAGACGCAAAAAGGAAGTCCATCTAGCAACAACCAGCCACTATCTCACTATAAGCATTCTTTCAGAAAATAAGTAGTGTAAATTGAAATAGAAATTTTGTAAACCTTTACGAGAGTGTTTGTCTTCTTTGGGTTCGTTGAACGACCACTTCGGGTGAAGCAAAGTTCTTCAAATGTATGAGTCGTTGGTATACTTCTGGTGTTCCAGTGCACTACCATCGTTAATGAAACAACAAAATACCTGAAATTTCTTGTTTTCTTGTTGTAGCACGATTGCAAGAAACTAAGATCTAAAAATAATATGCCTCAATTGTTACGCGAATAAAAGCCATACTTAACTTTCTGAAAATAAGCACGCTGGCTTTCCACACATACCAAAATAACAAGAGTACGGATTACTCGACTGACGTAACAGATACCGATCGGGATTGACCCATAGACGATTACGACTCCACTTTCCAAAGAAAGTATGTCAAGCGACAAATCCCTTCCTTCCTCTCCCCGAAAAATGGGAAGTTTTGAGGCAAGAAAATGACAACAGAATTATGGAAATTTGAAGATTACCTCAGATAGTAGGTGGCAAGGGAGATACCGAAACAGTTAAAGGTCCCAAGCTCACAGAAGACGTAGATGAAGGTGAAGATCCGAAACACCAGAGAGAAGAAGAACCAAAAAACCCGCAGCGAGTACCCGAAAACAAGATTATCCCAGGTTGAAGCCTCAAAAGTAAAAATACCTTATGTCGAAGCCTTGAACACAAAAATAACCTACTCGCAGGAGGAATTAATTGGTGAAAAAGGCCCCAAAGAGATGCAATCAACAAGACCTATTATTAGATTTTATAGTAGCTGAAAAAGTAGAAGACAATGCGGAGAGAGCTATACGCTCTACTAGCGTAAATTCATATGACGATTTGTATGATGCGCTACTTCATAATCTCTCCCAAATAGGATCGGTGTCAGCCCTAAGATCTAAACCAGAAAGCTGCAGGCAGGGACACACCGATACAGTACAAAACTTTAGTGCAAGATTCAAACAAATAGTTAACAAATTGAAATACTCAGTCCAGGGCGAACTCTCAAGTTCTATTTAAAGGAAGATTGCTCTGAGTATCGAGGACAAATAATGCCTAAGACGGTACCTATTAAATTTAAAAAGAGAAATCGGACTTCATGTGAAAGCGCAGAAGCCCGGAAGCCTAATAGAAGCCCAGAACCAATTCGGACAAAGACAAAACTTTCAACGTCCTTTCGAACAAAAGCGTCTGCCCAACAAAATAAGCAACATCCAGGAGGACCTAGAAAACTATTTAGATTCCGAGGACATGACTCGAGACGAGAAGAACGAACAAATAAACTACGAGAATTCAGCCGAGTTTCCGTCGTCAGCGGATGATTAAAACCCATCGTTGGAAGACATTGAAACGGAGAAAGAAGTTGATTCAGGGGCATCAATCAACCTTACAAAGAATCCTCACATACCAACAGAATCTAAATAAATGGAATTCAAGAATAATTTGTAATGGGCAAGGATAAACACCTATCCAGACAGGCAACCCACATCACGTACCTAGGAAAAGACCACCTTTTACACAAAGTTGATGACGATTTTCCACTTTCAGAAAAAGGAATAAATGGTCTACCTTTCCTTAGGAGGTACGAGAGATACTCCCTTACTCCAACTCACCTGATTCTCGAAAATAAAATATTACCCCTACATGATGACGGGAATATATACCGAAAAATTCTAACTTAATTTGTCGGATCATAGCACAGGGAAACGTTCAGGATATCTGCATAGAAAAGCAAGAAGGAATAACTGACGGAATCTACAGAATAGAAAATAAAGAAATTATAATACCATTCTCCAATTATAGTAAAAAAAAAACATTCAGGTACCTACCAACATGAATTATGTACAAATAATGTCCATTACATCCCGAGACGAGATTCATTCTGAAGGAGGGAGTGTTTTACCTAAGATACCTTACCCAGCGCACAACTCTAGTAGAATTCGCGAACCATTGAAGAATTCAAGGTTATTTTACATTGAAAAAGAATTTAGAGAAGGAATCTGGAAAGTAATTACGAAATAAAATGAAATCTTTACACTAAATAAGACCCATTGCCTTGCACAAACTTAGCTCATCACACAATAACATTGAATTCGGAAAAAATAGTTGACTTGAAATCATACAAAAATATCCTGAGGCCCACAAACAATTTATTGAGGAAAAGTGTAAAGAATTACTAGCGAAAGGAGTCACAATACCTTCGGACTCGCCTTTCAACTCGCCTCTGTGGGTAGTACCGAAAGAATGGAACAAACTGAGAATGGTTGTTGATTGTAGACAGATTAATAAAGATACAGATCAGGACGCGTCCCTGGTACCTATCATCGACGACATATCAGATCAACTAAGACAAGCCCAGTTTTTCTCAGCTTTCGATATGAGTGCGAGTTTCCGTTAAATACCAATGGACGAAAAACCAAAGAAATATACAGCATACTCCACAGCTCGAGGACATTTCGAATACAACAGAATGCCCTTTGCTCTAAAGAACGCTCCAGCCACATTTCAACGAATGATTGACAACGCCGACGATGTCTTAGCATTTGGAAGAACTATGGAGCAACACAACAAAAACCTAATTGACATTTTTAAAAGGATCAGGCAGCTAGGAGAACGATTAGAACCTTCAAAGTACGAGTACCTTAGACGTCAACTTGAGTATCTAGGACACATAATAACAACGGACGGAGTCAAACTTAACCCAGGAAAAACAGAAGTTGTAAGAAACTCTAAGACCCCTACCACGCTCAATAAAATTCAATCGTTTCTCGGCTTAGCAGGTTATTATAGGAGATTCATAAAAAATTTCTCAACCATTGCTGAGCCCTTGACTAACTTAACACAAAGGGAAATAATTCTTGCCTGAACATCCAAATGTCGAGAAAGTTTTATCATCCATGTCTTTTTATATCTAGGACTCTTAATAGGGCTGAAAGAAATTACAGTACATCCGAAAAAGAGTTACTAGCAATCGTCTGAGCTTGTAAGAGATTACGATAATATCTTTTAGGAAAGAAGTTCCTCATACAAACCGACCACGAGGCCATAGTCAAATTGCATAATGTGAAAAACCCAAGCTCTAGATTACTGCGATGGAGATTGCGTCTAGAAGAGTACAAGTACGAGATTCAGTACGTCGAAGGCAAAGAAACCAAGGCAGCAGACTGCTTATCTAGGCTATTTCCAGTTTTCAGTGGTGATCTACTTCAACAGGCACTTGAGGGCAAAAACCTAGACACCATAAAAGGAGAAACCCCAGACGTCGAAACGTATGATACCCCAGTAATCCGAGATCTGAATACGCCTAAACCAAAGAAACCAACAATTACTAAACAACTGGCATTGAGTGCTGAAGAAAGGATTAAACTACCACATAGAAGAATAAGAAAACCTTCAATAGAGCTCGAAAGGGCTGAAGAACCTGAAGAAAGTGACACTTCAGCAAACGCCGATCAGCTCTAAGAGAGATTCTGCAAATGTAGAGAAAACCCGGTAACGAAGAATGGGATAGAAACAAAAACAAACGAAGGAGGTAAACTATGGGAACAAGTGCAAATATACCCAAGTATAACGAAGGAGAATGGTTACACTACCTAGGATGGTAAATTGGAGATTTCAGAGACAAGCGATTAACCATAGTAAGGTTAATTTTCGGCGATCCCACCTATACATCCTTAGAAAAAGAAACTCTTCTCGAAATGATCCTGTACCTTTGCAATCATCACCCAGAAATTGGTTTTAACATATGTTTTAACAAAACAAGATAATTGACCAAAGAAAAACGGAAAACAACTGTTAAAGGAGCCCGCGCCAACCATCCCGGCGAGAAAAACACTATTTGAAGAGCAAGAGAGATAGGCGAATGAAAGGGGATGGACGAGGAAATGAAGAAATACGTAAAAGCATTCCCCGTTTACCAAATCCAAAAAAAACAGTTAGAATTACTAACCAAGTAGGAGCAATTATCCTAGATATACCAACACAACCTAACGAAAGTAGATGTCTTCGGCCCACTCCCCGAAAGAGAGTTAGGAAACAAATACATCCTCAGTCATTAATATAGACTGACTAGATATACGATTCTGGTACCAATGAAAAATAAACATTAGAATCGAAAATCCAAAGTATTATTGACCATTACATATATACCTTTGGAGCCCAAAAAACAATACGCACAGATCAGGGCACGAAGTTCTAGTCGAAATTGAAGCAACAATTCGAAGAAGCTCTAAGAATTAAGCATGTGAAGACAATATCCTTCCATCCACAAGCAAATGGTCATATAAAGAGGATGCATTCGATCCTAAAAAACCTAATCAAAACATTAACGGAAAACAACACCAAACAATGAGATGAGAATTTGATGTTCATTACCTTCCACATTACTACAATCCAAACCGTCACTATTATCGGGAAATATTTACAGAGAGAAACTGAGTAAGTTCCACCTTTTCCACGAAGAATGGAGGGTGATAATCGGAGCCAATTCAACAACAACCGAACAAAGATTAGAGTCGCTAGATCAAACAATACAATATATAGACAATTACGTATCGACGGATGAAAACACAGTCGATAAATGTAAGAACAATGGCGAGTTTTCGATTTGCAAAAGAAATCAAACCAACTTACGTACTTCCGACATGAATACTTGCGAAGCCAGAGCCTATTGAGTAGATATTCCGAATCAAAATGTATACAATCTCCTTATTTACTGCACAAGGAAACCTTTGTACCTGTAGAAGGAGGCTGTATTATAATACCTACAACTAATGTTAATCTAGATATAGCTTGCGAAAAGGACATTGAAACGATTCAGGTTGAAGTTAATACTTTATTAACAGGAGGAAATTGTCAATTATGTAACGATAACGATAAGCTCGACTCACCAAGAAACTTAAAAATGTCCAAATCAATCATTGTCAATGTTAACTATGATTTACAGCATGACCAACAAGATAATGAAAGGAGATGTTTCGGGTTTCAATTGTGTGTAAAACTACGAATCTTGCCGACGTTTCGTCAACTGCAATGTTCTGCACACGACTGAAACCCGAAACATCTCCTTTTTTTATCATGAATCATCGTGAAAGCATTAAATCTATTATGACCAACAAGATTTAAATAAGTTAGAATGTATATCAATCTAGATGCCTAAACAACTCATCATCGAAGAACTAAGGAGCGCACGGCTTAGCTTAGATGACGCTCAAAATATGCTTGAACGAATATCCACTCACGGGAGGTTGAAAAGTTGGAAAGGAACAGACTTAGAGTGGATACAGTATCTTGTTTATATGGCAATAGGAGAAGCAATTGTATACCTCTCGATTAAATGTGGAATTCTAGATCATATCATTAAGTGTATACCCAAAAATATATGTTGCTTCTGCGTAAAAAATAGAGTAGAAAATCAGCCTCAGATCGTAGCTCACACTGCAGGCATACAACCCTTATTACAGGAACCTTGACAGGAACCTATGAAAGGAAGACGAATTAGAATATAATTTCGAGGACGAAATTTTGTTTAGAAACGGGGGTGTTACGAAAGGGACCTTTGCTATTCCCGGACTTTCACCTTTCGCCCATTAACCCCTCAGGTTATAAAAAGGCATACCAATTTTTTGGCCCACTTTGATGTCACAAATTCATGTATTTTGACTTGCTAGATTTTTTGTATCGCAGATGTTTTTGGTGGAATTTCATGTTTCTTTCTGTATTTCTTATTTTCAATTTTCCTCTATTTTCTTCAATAAAGTATATATAAAGTTGGTACATATTTAAATTATCCATTTTATATTTAGATTGGGTTTTCGCCAAAATTAATTGAATTTTATTTCATTTATTTTATGTTCAACAATTAAAATGATCGTGTTAACAAATTATTGTCAATCATATTTCTATTCAGAATGGAAAAGGGGGTTATATTACTTTTAATAATATATGAAACGTTTAATTTTATACAATTTCTAATTGGGAATAATTTAAAAATTAGATGGCAATTGGCTAAACTGACAACAGCTGGAAAACTAGGATAATTCTGTATAGAAATCAAAAATAAAGAAAACATACGGAAAGAAAATTGTGAACAGTTTTTAATTAGTAATTTTCACTAAACAAATTTTATGACATTTTATCATAATTATTTCAGATTAAAATTGAAATCTTTCATTATTCCTGCATTTAATGATTAAATTATTTTATTTATTTATTTAATTATAGTCACACTTTTTTGCACATCTTTTGCACTTAGCTATTCGTATGTAACGAATAAATTCCCAAAATTCCGGCTTTATTCTACTCCCGTGGTCTAGATTCACCGAAATTTGGTAAGCTTAACACTAGTATATTTAGTGAGCATGGAAAAACTGGAATGGGCAGCTAGGTTTATCGGAATTCGGTGAGCTTAGACCAAATATGTTCGGTGTGCCTAGAAATTCCGTATGGGAAAATTTTTTATTTTAATTGATCTAATTTATATAATCATTTCAGCCACCTACTGGAAAACACGATTGATGACACTAAACTAGTCCAAATAACAATTGAGTCAGAGCGACAATATGAAAAAGAAGAAGAAAATTCTCAGCAAAATTTAAAAAAAACTAAATGAATCATCATGGAGAAACATCATTTATTTCATGAAAACGTCATAATCATTATATTTACAAATTTTAAAAAATGTACACAAATAATAAATTTTTAGTCATCAGTTATATAATACATGCTAAAAAATAAATGTTCTAAAGTCGCACACTCTTTAATCTGATTTAGTACGTCTTGAAATGCCTAAAACATGTTACAATAAATTTCTAGGTGAAATGATAGGCAAAAAGTTTGAAGAGAAATGAATTATTGTTGAATGATTGTGAAAAATATGAAATTTTTTACCTGTGCTCACCTTCACATTCTAATCTACCAAGACGATTTATACTAAATTTTAACGAGAAGTTGGTAGTAACATGTTCTCAATACAAGAAGCAAGAATTTAAGATATCTTGAATAGTTTTAAAAATTTTACTATTTTTGTCACCTCTGAATTCTAATTTTTTACACCAAATACGTAAAATTTTAAGAACTATTCAAGATATCGAAAATTCTTGCAAGACATATCGAGAATCTGTTCCTACGGATTTCTTGTTAAAATTATATACCATTCGATCAGATCGGTTAGGAAGTAGATATGAGCACAGGTGAAAGAAATTGATTTTTTAACATAAAATATGTTCAAATAAAGTTTTAAATTAATAAGCATATCGAATTCCTCCAAAATACATATCGAGAACATGTTGCCATAGATTTCTAGGTTCGATATTAGGCAAAAAGTTTGGGTAAAAAATTCATTATTGTTGAATTATTGTAAAAAAATTAAACTTATCACCTGTGCTCATCTCTATTTCCCAATCTATAAAACCGATTGGTACTAAATTTTAACGAGAAGCCAGTAGCAACATATTCTTGATACAAAATACAAGAATTTTCGATATATAATATTGCTCAAATGGAGCTGAAAACAATTACCACCACGAGGTTCGTTTGATGAGTAAGGTAAATTTCCCACTAGATGGCGCCAAAATGAACTTTCTGGTATATGGCCGAGGAATAGCACTCTTTAAACTAATTTCTACCAAACTTAAGCCAAAGCTGACGCTTAGTTTGCATTTTATATACGTTTGAAGTTGACGTATCAAAAGTTTTTGAAAAAATGGAGAAAGAAGAGTTCCTTGGAGTGATTAAAAATTTTTGTTCAAAAAAATGAGTGGCCGTGCAAATGCGTGAGGTTTCTAAAGCTGTAGGCATCTCCACTGAATGAGTCTATAACATCTTGCACGAAAAACTGGAGGTTAAGAAGGTATGTTCAAGATGGGTGCCGCGATTGCTGACTCATGATCAAAAGCGCAACCAAAGCAGCAGTCAAAGCAGTGGGTACTAGTAAAAGTGCGCCAAAGAAGGCGAAAATTGTTTTATTAGTTGGGAAGGTGATGGCCACAGTATTTTAGGATTCTCAAGGAATTATCCCCATTGATCACTTGAAAATGGGTAACACTATAACAGGAACGTACTATACATCATTATTGGACTGTTTGAAAGCCGAGCTACAAAAAAACGGTCATGACTGGCCCACAAAAAGGTGCTGTTTCATCATGACAGCGTACCGGCTTACAGCACCGCAATCGCAATGGCAAAAATACACGAACTAAGCTTCGAATTGACTTCCCATCCACTCTATTATCCAGATTTGCAGAGAAAAAAGCTTGGCTTATTTTCAGCCAAATGTTCGGCTTTTTTAAGCACAGCAAAATCTAGGCAAAAAGGTTTTACGTTAGGAATTTGCAAAAGAGTCTCAAGTCTGATTATTGCCCTGAATTGAGACTGATTTCTGTCTTAATTTGAGACCTACATTCAAAACATTGGACAAACTGTCAATGTCACTTGTGATCTAATGTCATAATATAAAGTCTCGTGCAACATTATTTCAAGAAAGAAACTTGAAGAGTAAAATCTTATCACCTCCTAGTGAGAATTAACAATTATTCCTTCCAAATTTGAAGCTTAGGTTACGCTTTACTTGAAACGTCAAAATATGATTATGAACTGTTGCGATAAACACAATTGACAATTTACATTACATTCTGAATTTAAAACTTTTCAGAAAATTCAGAAATCAAAATGAGACCTTCAAAACAAGAGATCCAGCAAGAATGAGTACAGCTTTTTTCTGCGTGGCTTCGTAAGACTTTTTTTTGTGCCCCATCTTGAAGACCTGGCTCGGTGGGCAGGGATGAATAAATTGAAATCTCGCCGGACTAAGTGTGTAGTCCTCGAAGGAGACTATGTTGAGAAATGAGGGCAAACTGAAAAAAAAATTACTTGCTTTTTTACCAAACTTATTAAACGACCCTCGTACTATTCAAGATATCGAGAATTATTTTAAGACGTATCGAGAATCTGTTGCTGCTGATTTCTCGTTAAATTTTCCTACCAATCGGTCAGATAGATTAGGCTGAAAAGGTGAGCACAGGTCGAAAATTGGTTGTTTTCATGGTTCTTCGTTTGTTTTAATTTTTTAAAATTTTATTTAACAGTTTCTGCAGCATTAACATAAAATCACACCTGAATTTATTTTTGATGGTTGGTTAGTCAGCTGCCAAGTTTAATTAAAATTGATTAAGAATTGCGCCGACAATCCACAAAAGGTCAAAAATACGTCATTATTCTAGATAAGGATTCTTGGTAGCTTTTTTTGTACTTAGCGATGATTCGCTACCGCGAATCTTGATTTCAATAATTTTCGATTCGTAATGTAATTGAGGATAGGGCAACTTTGAAGCCCTCGATCTTTTGTAGTCAGGGCAAGAAAATCTTGTTCTCAATTACCAATTATAAATTAAAAAAGAATGAAATCGCATTCTTTAAAAAATATATATTTCAGTGGGACAGACCAACGTGCGCTCATATATTTTTTGTCGTAGCCCAAAATTTGAGTCAGATATCTTAATTAGTTTAAAAATAAGTAGGCGGACAAAAATACATGGGAAACACTTGGCAATCTATGACGTCACAGAATACAATTTGTTCTTAATGTCAATCCTTATATTCAACGCAAGAACACCTGTGTACGCAATAGTCACTCAAATCTTTTCTCATTGATAAAAAAATTACAGTTTATCGAGACTTGACTTTTCTTTTTATAATTGCCACTGAGATATCGAAACTTTTATGGCAGTTTTTTTTGTCGGAAAGCAACTTTTTGATAAACATGCTAGACTTCTTCTAATAGACGAGAAATCGATAGTTCCGAAAGGGTCGAGTTGTCGCGACACAAAGGCGCGCATTTCACGAATAACATGGGGAAAGGAGCCCTCTAGGTCGTTAAAGAGTATTACGGCATAATTTGATTACGTTGCCTAGTGATAATTTTTATTGGCTGTCTCATCGCTTTGACGATATCAAAACATCTGGATTAATGAATACATTTTCTAATCAGCTATTTGGTACTGGTAACTACACGAAGAGTGCATGAAGTCTTCCACGACTTTTAGAAGGACATAATTTCGATAGAGTGTAGAGTCTTTTCTAGTAATTATTTTGATACCAGTTTGAAGAAATTAGAGACACGTATTATAATTTGACAAGTCGTATATGAAAGTGTCTGATAAATAATCATTCATATATTAATCAATAGTAATTCATAAAACTGGTGCGTGAACTCATGCACAATTCATTGTATTAAAAAACCGCTGCAAAGTAGTTTGAGCGCGTTCATTATATAATCATTTCATGAACACTGTGCTTTCTCATGGAAGATTTTTTTGTATTTATTATTGATGTAAGTATAAGTGTACTTATGAAGAAATAAGACTTTGACAAGAATCAGGCTGATATATTTTCTGTGATCATGATAAAAGTCTCCTATTATGAACTTCTTTATTGAATGAAAACACAACAGGGTCGTTGCCATAAAGTTGTCGAGTTCGGAATATGACTTTTTTTAAAAAAAGGAACTTCAAAGAAACCAACTAGATTATTTTTTTCTATTCCTTCATACCAGCAATAGAATGAAAATTATGTTTAAGAATAATCTTTCTTAATTAATTTTAACCCGAACGTATTTTTAGAAAATTATAATATAATAAGTTTCCTTCAGTCAAAGCGTTTAGGTTAAAAATCGTAAACTCGAAATTTCGTCGTTTTCTATTTAAAGTTGAGCACTTTGCCCTTAAATAAATAAAGGCACCCTTAAAAGCATAATTTGAGAAGTAAAAAGTTACAGCAGGGTCATCCAGGGTCACCGAGTGGAACATCAAATTTCGAAATTATTTTTAAAATATTTAGAGGTGACGTAAAAAACTTGAGAATTAGTAAACAAATTTTTTTTTCGCTCTTTATTTGGCAGTGTATCCACATTATAATTTTTTTTCTCATATCATTGCAAATAATTTGAAAAGTGTTACCGAATTTGTTAACATGAAAATTATACGATGTACATTTTGCAAAATTTTATCAATCTTTCAGCTACAATTTGATCTCCTATTTCTAAAGAAGAGCAATTGAAATTTTAAACCTTTGCCAAAATCTACTTCGATGCAAGTACTTTATCCTAATATAAAAAAAAAGTTTCACCTGTAAACGACAAATTTGAAACTTCAAAAATTTGTGAAGATGAGAATTTTTTTTATGGAGATAGCTATAAGCATTCTATCGAATTATATCAACTGAATAAGACCTCGTGTTTAGAAAAATTCGGTTTACTATCATTATATATTGGATTGATTGCTTTTAGGAGCCAATCATTCACCCCATACTCTTTCAGGACTTCCCAGAGTTTAAATCTATTCACCTTATCGGAAGGTTTTTCGAGATCAACAAATGCACAGAAAACTCTTTTGCTTAATCTCAAACTTTTTTCTATGATCTGTCTCAAGCTAAATATCTGATTCGCACATGATCTTCCTGGCATAAATCCACATTGGACTTCCCACATCCTTTCCTTAGTTATTTCCATGACCTTCTCAATAAGTATTTTGGTAAACATTTTGCCCACGGTTCTCAGTAGGCTAATCGCTCTGTGATTAGTATAGTCACCTTTATCACCCGTTCCCTTGTAGAGTGGGACGATAATCGCCTTTCTCCAATCATTTGGAACTTCACCGTTTACAGCACACATATTCATA
>JAUMHM010107720.1:0-41477 GCA_032362435.1 Melikaiella ostensackeni
TGCATTTAAATTTGTAAATTATATCTTGCTTATCCAGTTTTTCATATTTGTCTTTCCCTAATGTAATAAACAGGTTGTTCTTGAAAGGAACTCTATATATCGTATGTAAACCTAGTTTTCCTAGCATTGATTTCAGGATTTGTGATATCTTCCCAAAATAGAGTAGGACTGTAGTCTTGGATAAATACTGTTAAAACCATTGAGTAGGGAATCTACGTTTTGTGTATGTACAGATAATACCGTGTCATTAACATATCTTGCATAAAAATCAAAATCTAAAGTAATTCTGCTAAAAACCTCATTCTCCAGATCTTCCATCACTATCTCAGCAATAATGGGCGACAAGACAGAGCCTATCGGAGTACCAAATTCTTGTTTGTAGAAAGTTCCATTAAATTTAGAGTAGATTGAACTCAAAACAAACTCAATTGCATCTAAAAATTGTTTTTTTGTAATTTTGGTGTGAAGTTTCATTTTTTCCCATCTGTTTTCAATTGCAAGTTTTACTCTTTCATATGGGATATTTGGGAACATGGATACTAAATCAAAAGAGACAAAAACGTGATTTGTTGGAATTTTAACATTTTCAATCAATTTCAAAAGGGCAGCACTGTTTTTTATAGATCTTGCTGAAATAGTCACTGGTTTTTTGATGATTTTACACAAAAGTTCTTCTAATTTTCTTGTGGATGAGCCTATTGTTGAAATAACAGGTCTTGAGGGGAAATCTACCTTGTGAGCAGTTAGAAGGCCATAGACAAGAGGTAGTTTTGTATGAATAGTGTCAATGTCACATCTTTTAATATTATTACCTGAGTATTTTTGAAGTCTTAATCTCTCTAGAATTTTGAAAGTACCTTTTTGAATCATTCTTGTAGGATCATTCGGAATTACTGCAAAACTGTCTTGGTCATCGAAAATATGCATAATTTTTTGAGTGTAATTATCTTCGAAAATTGCAACAGTGATATTATCTTTATCAGCCTTAGTAATCAATAATTCAGGGTGACATTTCAAAAAAATTTTGTTTCAAATAATCCTTCACATGATTCTTTTTCGACTAAGGTTTGTGGTGTACCATTATTCAAAAATTCAATTTGGAGTGCCGAACTGGTTGTCAAGCGATCACGATCTATTCAGCTCAACCCGGAATTCCAAGCAAAAAATGAAATGGTTCCGATTTGGAATACCGAAATGCTTCTTAGGCGGTCACGATCTATTCGGCGGAGTCAGGAATTCCATATTGGTTGTTAAGCGTTAGTGATTTATTCGGTTCAGTATGAGAGACTAAGTCGACAATGGAATGGTTTCAATTTGGAGTACCAAACTGGTGGTACAGCGGTCGCGATCTATACGGCTCAATCCGGAAGACCAAGCAGAAAACGGATTGGTTTCAGCTTGGAATACCGAACTGATTGTTAGGCAGTCGTAACCTCTTCGGCTCAGTTCGGGAATCAGAGACCGATGCTTCAAACAAAAATATATTTTTGGTATCATTATTATAATACTTCCTATTTATGTTCACATACTAATTTACATGATGATTCATTGTGACACGCACGCTTTAACACTATTAAAATTTGTAACCGCTGCCGGTTTGAACCCTATCCGTAACTAACTACCTAACGCATACCTAACGCCTAAAGCCTCTCAGCTATTCTCGCATTTCATATCCAGAAAAAAATTGCGGAATCAAGCAGTCCATTCAGTTCAATTTGGATCTCGTCGAACTATTATGAATTCGGAATTCAGAGTTCACTTTGAATTTTTTCAGTTAAGATTGCTCAGGCTATATTGGACATCTACTACGTAGGTATGAAAGCTGTCGGTGACTACTGTGCCTGCAAACCTACAAACCTAGCGTGATGAAACTAAAACTAGTTCAAAGGAAACTTGAAAATCCGAATATATTACACTTGAATAATGACAATATTAAACCGGTTGAACGTAGGGACATAGTGCGCGTTTTGAAAAGTTCGATTTGAAAATCCAAACTGAGATGAATTCAAAATGAACTCAAGAATCCGAATAGATTTCAAATGGGCGATGTCAAAATTAAACCGGATTGACGTAGCAACTAGGTCCGAGATTTAGAAAAATCAAATTGGAAATCCGTACTGAGACCAGTCCAAAATAAACTCGGAAATCCGAATAGATTACAGATGGTTGATGTCATAATTTAATCGGATTGGCGTAGGAACTTAGTCTGAGATTTGAAAAGTGCTGTTTGGATATCTATACACAGACCAATTCGAAATGAACTTGAAAATCCAAATGCATTCCAGTTGCATGATGTCCAAATTGAATTGAATTGACGTAGGAACTTAGTTCGCGATTTAAGAAGTTCTGTTTGGATATCCGTCCAGAGACAAATTCAAAATGAACTCGGAATTCCGAATAGATCACATTTGTATTGTAACCCTCGCGTTACATTAAGAGGCCCGTCTGTAGGCAAAGGGCTAAACATATAAGGAAATATATAAAAAGCGTTGTCCAGAGACAGGATTATGTAAGATTGCACAAACGCCAGCGTCTCCCACTAAAAATATCTTGGGTAGTGGAAGGCAGAACTCGGACGAAAGCGAAGGAGGTCTCAGTCGTCACCACAGAGCGACAGTCCCGATCTTCACGGTAAAGGGCAAGGTTCGCGGAGGTATCCGTGAATTTAGAGCGAGGTCGACCTTGTTCCCTGGGTTCATAACAGCCTTCGGTCTTGAGAATAGAGTCTGATAACTCTACATAACAGTTTGGTTATCAGCCTTTCTTAGTGGAGTGCAGTATTTTGGATTCAAAGCAGAGTTCTACTCTGTGTACTGGGTCACAAAAATATTAAACTTCCCAAGAGTTCCTTGGACGATTTCACGAGAAGTTTTGTGACGCTCATGCGATTTTTATTTGCAGCGGTTTTTAATAAAATAAATAAATTCTATATCCTCACCCGTGTGTGTGCATCAAATGAATATTATCGACACGTTCCATGTGTACCCAATATATTGTGAATTTCGTGTAATGAATTTTATGTACTGACATACTCTCAAGCGGAGCGAGGTCCACCTCGTAAACCGGTCCACAGAGTGGTATACCTGTAGATGAAATAAAAGTGTTTTTTATTCGTTTATCTTATTTGTATTCAGACTCGAGTCCACTCGACCATCTGGGTAGAAAAATAGGGAGGCGGTAACTGGCGCCAGGGCCTCTGTTTATATTCACATAGAGTGTTTAGCTACTGTGCATTATAATCCAATGATTAGGATTTGCCTGTATTCATAATCTATTGAGCGACAGGCCTTTGTGCCCTTTTCTTGAAATGATCTGAATATGCGAATGACAGGTGCGATCACCTGGGCTTGATGCAATTTGATATTCATTGAAGGATTGAATAGAATTTCATGAGTATTGTAACTCAATTGACTTGTGCGGGGATCTTTCAAATCCCGATAATTATTTTATGCAGCAGGTGTCAAGCTGCTACAAAGAGCCATAAATCTCCTGAGAGAAGAGCTAAGTCCACTCCCAACTCTTGTCGAGACGGAGACTTTTGGTTTCGCCCATAAATTCCTTGTTGACCTTCAGGCAGCCAAGTGATAAGCTAAAGTAAAACTATTCTGTCCTCAACTACCTACCTGCGCCTTGACTCGGCCCTAAATAGAATCTGAAACACGTTTATAAAGATCGATGAGCATTTAAGGAATGCACTTGTCAAGCCATCAGCTTTGACATTTTTCCTTTCAAAGCCAAGAGCTAGAGAGATGAATCTTATGTAACACTAACGAGCATGGACTCTTATTGCAATAGCGATGGCTAAATAAAAATTGTGACGTACACAGTGCAATATTGCTTTCAGTGAATGTGAGACAATAAAGAAAAAGTGACATTTTTTGTATTTTTGAATAGAAAGACTTGACACCACGGTGTATCAGGGACGAGTTTTCCATGTTATAAAGGAAAAGAACTTCGATATTATGAGTGAAAAAGCCTCAGTGTGAATATTTTATCGTATATTGTGCGTTATAATATCAGCTTCTATTATAGAAATAAATCGTGGCAAAAATAGGGTTAATTCAGGTAGGATAACTTCGTTTATGAACGAAAGGGTTCCGCAAAATGAGATATACGTGTTTTTTACCAGAGAGTTAGTGTTATTCCGTATAGGAATCTCATGTTGAAATATTTTAATCATTTTACTGCATGAAAACTATAGTTGCGCAATCTAGATATAAATGTTTAGCGATTTCTAAAGCGTGATTTCGATTATTGAAATTATTTGTTCGGGCATTGTAGAACATGTGAACTAGGAATACATAACGATCTTACTATATAACTGTGTGTTAAGCAAAAAAATGAAATTGTAATTTGCAATTTGAACCTTTGCCTAGGGATGTAGGGTAATTTTAATGTATTTGAGCTAGAATAGGATATAATAAATAAATCTGAGAGTGAAAATTAAGTTCAGTTCTCCTTTCTTGCGGTTACCCCTTCTCATTACACAATAAGAAAATTAAGATTCTTAGGGTAGACTAGTTACGTCACCCAATAGCTAACTAAATGTTACATAACTAGTAACATATAAGTTACAATATATATATATATATATCTTGTTATAGCAAGAATATTTTGATTTTTCTTTCTCATAGAATGTCACAGGACCTTAAATTTATCAAAATAATATTTACACTTTTAATTCTTCAAATTTTGGAATTGCAGGAAAAACAAACAATTGAAATCTAAATAACTTTTGTTGAATGAGAAATGTTAACCTGAACCATTTTGTATAGAATAGGCTTAGTAGCCACCTTCAAAATTTGTAGGAATTAATAATGGATCTATTTTTGTTGATCCTATAAATCATAAGCCTTACGATTCTTTTTTCAATATTAGAGTAATAGTGAAATTTCCAATTGACAGAAAAATATCCAGAGACTGCACTTAGAAATTAGAACAAAAAATATTAACAAGGAGTCGCGAATGACCAATCTCACAAAAATATATACATAAGAAAAACTAATATGGATAAGACCAAAAAAAAAAAACAGGAAGAAAGGGTTGAGATTATTCCCGTTGGAGTTATCTTTGATGAGACTATGAGTCAAAGTGATCTAAATTTTCACCTGAATGAATCTCTATTTGAAGATTTAGGTAAAAATGTAGACTACGCGATTTAAACAATTCAACATTGTTTCAAATTCTTTAACTTAGTAATTCTTATAATAATCTTAACACCGGATACTCCTACCCTTATGGAGCGAATAACGTAACTCGTGCGCAGGCAAGTATGTGAAAAGTTTGGAACAGTTTCCATAAATACAGTTAGTCAAATTTGCATCTATGCACTTTTGAATTTTGAATTTTTGGTGTATAAAGTTATTTTAAATATTATGTAATGTTCATATTCAATACAAAAGGTAACAAGAATGACGCAGTTAACGAAAGTTCCGCCAGTACCTGTATATGTTAGAAGCTCAGAGTTTCTGATCATTAAACGCTTTCGCGGGAGACCAAGGAATTTATCTCGAAATCTTCTGCTAGTGCTCATAAAGCGAGATGATCTAGAAAATATAACGGCTGTGGGTAAGGGAATTAAGAAAGGGGCCCCAGATGATACAAGAGAAGCTATTCTTTTTAAGTAAGGTATCTAGAAGTAAATGGTAAATAAATACGCCTAAACTTTCTTAACACTATTTTTCTTAGTCAAAATTCTTTGATAATGAAACAAAGCTTATTTCAGAAACTTTTTAAAACCCACTCAATCTCACAAGACCATATTTAGGCACTCTTTATCAATAATAATTCACAGCAGTCAAGGTTGTTCAATTTAAATGATTTATCAAACAATTAAAAAAGGAAAGTATTAAGAATGAGTTGCAAAACATGACCCTAGAAAAGTCAGATGATTTTTAATGACAAAAAAATTATTTGAAAAATGAGTTGCTCTCCTATATTTCTGCGACCACAAACAATTCTCACAAAATTGGAAATTCTCCCTTCTTTTCTGTGTATTAATGAAAAAATAGATCCTCAAGTTACAGTATACACTCAATAACTTCGAAAATTTTCTCCTTTATAGCTTACGTGCAAAGAAAAAAGACGGTTAATGATGAAATTACACGTGAGGAATTGATATCGGTTATTAATAATCTATGTGGAACTTTAGGGCATCCCAAAAATGGAGAACAAACGGACAGAAGGAATAACGGATCTTAAAGGTGGAAGTTGTAAAAAAAGCGAAGATATAGAACGCGATTCAGCTAGGTATGAGAAAAATGAAAGTGGAGAAAAAATCGACGATTTAGAGAGTAGTGAAGATCTTGAAGATGTTGGAGATGAAAAAGGCGATGTAGACGGCGAAGGGGGAAAAGATGGAGAAGGTAAAACTTCTGAAGGTGATTTTGGAGAATTTGCAAGCTCAAAAGAAGAATTTTCATTTGATAATGAAATCGAACAAGGTAATGAAAAAAATAAATACTCAGAAAATGGTGAAGATTCAGACATCGAAGAAGATTCAAAATCAGATGCTTAATTCAATGAAAACGAGTTTAAAACAAGTGGGAAAAATTTTGAAGATAAGCTTTCTAGGAATTTTAGACGAGGCAAAAGGTCACTTTCTCCGTCTTTTGAGCTGAATTAGAAGAAAAAAAATGTTAAACTTTCAGTTATTAGTTGGGACCGTGTTTCTTCTTTATAGAAAAGTAAATTAAAGCAGGTGTTTTCTCGTTTTAGTTCAAGATACCAACTCTACATTTGTCGCCAAACGTGTCAGCATGATCGAGCAAGAATAAAACAAACTTGTTCTGTGTCATGTGGCTTACTTTTATGTCATTTTTAAAAAAAGTCGAGCTATCCGGAAAAACAAAAGGTATAATCCTCAATGGAATTTTCTGGCGAGAGATACATTTTGAAGTTCTTGTACAATGGAGTAGTCTTGATACACTGCAACAACCTATGTAAACGTCCAATATTGAACAAATTTGTTCAAAACGCCAGTCTTCCAAAAAATCCATTTTGAAGATCTAATGCAGTAAAATGCTCGAAACGGACGAAGAGATTTTCTGCAATTTCCCGAGAGATTTGGAGGATCGATCTGAATGGGGATATCCTCGGAGAAGATGTTTTGCGAATTCCTGCTGCACTAGGTTGGTTCAAAACTTAAGTTCCTGGAGAGAATCCCACTTTGAGGACCTATTACACCAAAATACTCCACTAGGATGGAAAGACTTTTTGTAAGTGACCACGATCTTTCAGTTTGATCCAAAACAACACAGTAAAAACTCGGGGATAAATTTGTTGCAGCTAACTTCAAGATGGAGTACAATCTCGCTCGGATTTCGGGTGCAAAACTGCCGTCTATTGTTCTTGCTGCAAAACTGTCAAAACAGTTGACAGCAGATGACGTTTCGTACCCCAACTCCGTCGGAAATAGTATCATGTTGCAGGGTAGCATTCACACTACCAAGGTTAATCTTTGTTGAAGGGAAATGGTTCCTTAAAACTAGCATTAGATTCACACTTTGTTATTTTTTTGTGATAATTTTCTAAAGGAATATGTGTTTCGGAGTACTGGCGCTCAAGCTCGATCTGACAGGACTGCCAGATTATCTGAAGTCGTTCAGTGTATAATAAAAGATGGATTGAAACTAAAGTTCCTGGAAGAACTTCCATTTTGTTAACCTAATGCACATAAATCATCCACAAGGATGGAGAAACTTTTTGTGGTTGACCTCGATCTCTCAAAGTTTGATCCAGAACAAAATTTTCTTGAGGGAGATGTGTTTCGGAGTCATTGTACACAAGGTCGGTCTGTCAGGATTGCAAAATTCTCCGGACTCGTTCAATGTATGATAAAGGTTGGTTCAAAACTCAATTTCCAGGAGGAAATTCCATCTTGGAAATCTAGTGCACCTAAATCGTCCAATAGGCTAGAGAGACTTTTTGTAGGTGACCTCGATTTCTTGAAGTTTGATCCAAAATGAAATTTCCTCGAAGAAGATGTGTTTCGCAGTCCTGGTGCACAAGGTCGGTCTGTCAGGAATGCGAGATTCTCCGAAGCTATTCAATGTATTAGAAAAGATGAATCAAAACTCAAGTTTTGACCTAAATCGTTCACTAGGATGGAGAGAGTTTTTTTAGGAGACCTCGATCTCTCCAAGCTTGATCCAAAACAAACTTTCCTCGAGGAAGATGCGTCTTGGAGTCCTGATGCACGAGGTTGGTTTGTCAGGACTGCGAGCTTCTCTGGAGTCGTTCAATGTATGATGAAAGTTGGTTCAAAACTCAAGTTCCTGGAGAAACATCCATTTTGGGGACCTAGTGCACTAAATCGTCCACTATGATAGCGAGTCTTTTTGTGTGTGACCTCGATCTCTTAAAGTTTAATCGAAAATAAAATTTCCTCGAAGAAGATGTGTTTCATAGTCCTGGTGCATAAGTTCGGTCTGTCAAGAATGCAAGATTCTCTGAGGTCGTTGAATGTATTATAAGAGACAGATCAAAACTCAAGTTCCTGGAGGAAATTAATTTTTTGAAACCTAGTGCACCTAAACCGTCCACTAGGATGAAGAGACTTCTTCTAGGTGACGTCGATCTCTCGAAGTTTGATTCAAAACCAAATTTCGTCAAGGAAGTTGTTTTGGAGTCCTGGTGCACAAGTTCGGTCTGCCAGGATTGCGATATTTTCTAGAGTCGTTTAATGTATGATAAAAGTTGGTTCAAGACTCCACTTTTCGGAGGAAATTCCGTTTGGGGACCTGGTGCAATTTTTCTTTCGGGCTGGCCTCGTGCTTACGGGCTTTTGTTTATTTTATTTTGTTTTCAAAGTTTTTAGATGGCCGGAAAGCTTGGCCATATTTCCCGTGTTTTCAGGTTCCCATAGTTGAACCATGGAAATCGCTCATTAGCGAGAGTTTGCCCATAGTTGACTACCATGGCGTTGCTCACAAATAGCATGGCATTAGAAATACTCAAGATTTCGGCAGTAGTTCACGTGATTTTATTAATGCTTCATATTTTTACGCCCATGGTTACATCCCCACGCGGAAAATCAACCGAAAATAAAATCCCTGAAACAAAAAAATAAAAATAAAATAATTGTTCGATTTTCAAAGTTGTCTCAAGCTATAAGAACTTGACGAAAATGATCGTATTTGGCAGGAATTGCTATTTTTAGGTCTAGTACGATCCAAGCCTTGAGCATCTGAACTTCAAAAAAGAAACTTATGAAACCACACGTGGAATTTCACGTAGATTTTAACGAGTATTTTCATGTAAGCATTTCTAGTTGGGCTGCAATCGAGCTTCTATTCAAATGTAATTAAAATGATAGGAATGTGTACATCCGTATTAAAGCGACCCACTTTGTCGATTGTCAATAAAGGTCAACTGCGAACAAACAAGCGGCAAAGTAGGCTGGTTTAATATGAACGTACACATACGACCTCATATTATTGTATACTTACCAAACGAATTAAAGGATAAAGGCATAAGCGAAGAGTAGAGTGCCGGCGACGTTCCTCATTTTTTGTTATAGATGATATTGATTGTACGAGAAATCTGCTAACAGCGTGATTATTAATATTCTAGAAGGTTTTTCTATATAAATTTTTATGCTAGTCAATATCTCTCTTAAACTTCACAATTCAGGCCCCGGTAAAGAGAGCGACATCGAAATATCTCAAGAAATTCGCATCCAACGAAAAAAATGTTCGTGATAAAAATTTTTATTTTCGAGGGGGAAAGCGACTCCGCATGCAAAAATTTACCTCACACCCCACCCTCTGGGGCGGTAGGGGAAGTAACTTTGAAATTTCGAATGGGAACCTATATTTTTTATTGCAGGTTCAGATTCTCCATTACAAAATACAAAATATAATTCAAAGTCTTCTCATTCTTTCTTGTTTAAATAAAACGGAGAAATAAGAGTCTTCGCTTTACTTTCGTTCGGAAGCGCATTCCTTGAATAGCCAACAATGTTATCTTTTGCAAATGCTTCGCCATCTGACGCGAAGCGAAAAAGAATGTTTCGAATAAAACTTACGTATTTTTTAATGGAGAATCTGAATCTGCAATAGCAAATATAGGTTCATATTTAAAATTTTAAATTTCCCCTTCCCTACCGCCCCCAGAGGGTAAGGTGTGGGGTAAATTGTTGCGAAGTTGCCTTCCCTCCCCCCCGAAAATAAAAAGTATTTATGATGGAAATTTTCTTCGTTGGATGCGTATTTCTTAAGATATTTTAATGTCTTAAGATGAAAAAACACCTTGTATGAGAAAAATTGGTCAAACAAACACCGTGAGGCCCCCCTGGGAGCGACTGCCGTCCAGGAAAATGACAACGGTTCACAGAAGAACCGCGGTAAATCACGCATATGGCCACGCCTCACAACCGTGAGGTGGAACACATGATACGGTGAAATCACAATGAAGGGCCGGCGAAACCCTCGTGAGTTTTGAAGACGTGGAGCGACCCAAGAATGAAAGCTCTTCGCATCCAACTCGCAAGTGCCTTGGCATTTTTCTGGCACGCGAGTATGGCTTCGAGGTTATGAACCGGTGATGCTTTTGCACCTCTGAGAGCACCGCTGGCGAGGACAATCATTTCAGCCGAATATTTCTTGTACACTCCTCGCAGCTCCCGTATAAGGTCTCAATACCTGACCCCCTTTTCCTTCTCCTGTGATGTTGGCGTCGGCCGAAGGCAAGAATTCGATCACAATCATCGTTTCTCTTTGTTTATAAATAAATAAATAAATAAATATATATATATATATATATATATATTGTATTCCATCAACTAAAACTGTAGGTGAAATATAATCTGAAAATGTTATTGATTCAATAGAAAAATTTGCCAAGTGTATCAAGGCAAGGGAACCTGATCCGGATCACGAATCACTGTTGCTTCTTCTTTACTTCATTTATATTTTATAAATTTTATTTATAAAACAATTTATTAATCTTTCTTCACATGAAATTAACTTGTAATTTCTCAATAAAAAGACAATTTAATGAAAAAACACGGTGAACATAGGTTCACTTTCCCTTATTTATAAATTATTCTATACGTGTGATGCATCTCCCACAAAAGGTAACTCATCTGATTGTATTATTGCATTAATTCTATTTGGTAGTGAAACGAAATTCCCACTTTTTTAATCCTAATTTCTACGTAAAAATCAATAATCATCAGTGAAATTCAAGTAATTTTATTGATTTTTCTCCTGCAAAGTCTCTACATAAATTGGTCTAAAATTTCAGTATATTTTCTAATAAAAATTCGTTAATTTCTACGAATATTTTATAAACGAAAAAATTTACTTAAGTGAAGAAAAACATTTATCACATATACTAAAGCAATTGCTTGGGTGGAGGTACCTGAAAATTTGATATAATGAACCAAGTTATTCAGAATACATAGAATTTTGTTGCGTAAACCTAGTATTATGCTGTCCAGCAACCAACAGATTCTTGATTCAACCAACAATTTTTGCCTTTCCATTTATGTTGCATGACCAAGAAAGATTGAAAGTATCGCACTCCATTTTCATTTATGTCAAATCTTGGCCAGCGTTGTTTGCTCTACGAGTGTTCAAAGCTTCGCGAAACTTGCGGGTTTCATAGGCTTCATGTTCTTTCTGTGAAATAATTCAAGTATTTTTAATCGAAATTAAAACTTTCATCTACCGCATTATATTCGTTAATATTTTTGCTAAAACAACTACTACCTCCAAAAATTATTGCTGAACTTTGAATTCGTTTTTTTTTTGCCACGCGATGCTCCCCAACTTAACTTTTCAACTTGTGCCGTGCGATTCTCGTCCTCTACTGGAGCATTTCCCCACCACCTTTTTCAACTATTTGCCGCACGATTCTCAGGAGACGATAGTTGGGGAAACGAGATGGCGAGGGAAGCGCACGGATAAACAAATTCAAGTACGCTCGATAAATCTTAACAAATAGAAAAATATCTTATGCATTCTATAATTTTTCTACAAGATTTTAAACTGATGTTTTACACTAAATTGTATTTCACGTTAGTTACCAGAAAAAACTGTTTCTTTCCTTAAAATAAGTTTACTTGTGTCAGAATTTTCATTCTGCCCTCTAGTATATGGGAAATTCTGTTTTATAATATGGTAAATTTATTCTTTTGGATAACTTCGAACAGAAGCATAAGAAAGGTCCATATTATCTTAGCCGAAAAATCGGAGAAATATCGGCTTTAGATGCGGACAGACAATACACAAGGTTGCTGCATACACCTCAGATCTCAAGTGCGTTTTATGTGCGGAGATGGAGAAACCGCCGGAACAACTGAAGCACGTTCTGGGGTCGGGCAGCTGTGTGGCTTTCAGACAGGCGCTGAACCGGGCTATAGGAAAGCTAAGATGATCAATATTCTTCGCGGAAGCATGAACAGGAGCAAAGCAGCCCAGGACCTGATCATGCAGCACAGGTTTGGAAAGAAGGCGGACGTGCTGATACTCAGTGAGCAGTACCAAGTCAGAAGTGATCCGAAATGTTTCACGGGAAAATTGGGCACTGCTGCTGTCTGTGGCTGTGTTTGTCTATGTGAACAGCAGCTGACATATACAGTAAGTAGTTTCAATGGTGGTAAAGTAGCACTAACCCCAAAAGAGTCTGTTAAGGATTCCCAGAACAAACTGGATGATCTGGAAGGAGCTACCCAAAGTGTAGAGTGCGAAGTGGTCGTTGCTGGAGAATTTAATCCAAGAACGCTGGAATGGAGAATGCCAATACCGAAATCCAGTGAGAAGCAAGTTATGGAGGCAGGAGCTAGGATAGAACTGAGGGTCTTAATACTGAAAACACGCGAATGCTCAGACAACCGTGGTGCAGAAGAACCATATCAGATATCACCCTGGCGACGGAACACCTGGTGAGACAGATAGAAGCATGAAAGATAATTAAGGATTACACGAAAAGCGGTCATCAATATATAACATTTCAGATAGGAGCCCTAGTGAAAGTCACGATGAGCCTCATTCATCGAGCGTGTGACGTCGCTTTGCCCAGGAGAAAACCACGAAATAATCGAAGACTGGTATACTGGTAGAGCGAGGACATTGTGCGACTCAGGAAGGAGTGTCTATACTTACGGCGTAAATCCCAACAAAAGAGGAAAAAACTTCCAGGGAGAGCCACCATCAGCATGGCAGAGTCTGAGAGCGAAAAAGCAATTCCGAAAGAGCATTAGGCAAAGTAAAAGATCTGGATAGAAAATCCTCTGTAAAGAAGTGGACAGTGATCCCTGGGGGCTAAGCTACAATATTCCTCCAAGAAAACTTGAAGCCCTAGCACCAGCCGGCACATGCAATGAGGAAACGATGGCAAATATCGTGGACACACTTTTCCCCACGCACCAAACCAGCTGCAAGGAGTCTGTGGAAATCGCAAGCTCTGAAATACCGCACTTCATAGAGAAGGAACTGGAGCAGGTCACGAAGTCCTTGCAAAGGAGACTCAAACTCCCCGTTAGCATACAGATCCACATCTGTGCTCGACACTGCTTGAAACCTGCTAAAGCCTCTCCAGCAAGCAGAGGTACAAGCTGCTGAAGATCTATCTAACAGGAAGTATTGGTTTAGGAGAGAACGATCCACGGTAGACTCAGTGCAGGAGGTAGTGAGATCCGCGCAAGCAGAACCAGCCAGATCCGTGAAACATCTCCCACGACGGCATCCTTCGCAAGGAAATGCCAATGAATACATCATGAGTGTAATACACGGACGTAATTGTGGTCCGAAGCGTGAAATTAGCCCAGATGAAATCAAACCAGTCGATGAGGCGCGTCAATTGCTGAATGGCGGATCACAAATGGAGTTTAGCTATCCAAAAAATGGAGATCGTAATACTGGAAATACAATGAGACCAAGTACATTCTGATGCAGTTTTTCATGGGACACAGGCCCTTCAAAGCCCTACGGATGACGCCTATCATACGTTCTTCACCTGCAAGAGATGGTCGGACAGAAACAGGAGATAGAGAGAGAGAGACAAGAGATATGATGCCCGAAAACAGTAGAGAAGATGCTTACCAGCGAAAAAAACTAGGATGAGGTATCGGTGTACGTTGAGATCCTGCTGCATCAGAAGAAGGAAAATGAACACCTCGACCTGCATATTGGCAGAAGCAGATCAGCAGACAGAAGCCAGCAAGAGCTTTGGAGGGCTAAGAGATCGGCCCCACCCTGAAGCAATGCGAGAGCGATTTCTTGGGTGTTATTGAAAGGTTTGCACACATCCTCGAAGAAGCATGTTACATCTTCCCCCTCATTGTAAAAGTGATTCAATGAAGTACCTTTTCTACATAATATCGTAAATTGACTCTTATTCAAAATATAGGAGGAAGGGGAGAATTGCCGATCATATACTAAATTCATTTCAGTACTAGCACGTAGAAAAGCGTACGTTTTAATTAACTCATGTTTCAAACTATGTGCTTGTTTGAATCTTTTTTTTGGAATCTTTGGATTCTTTTAAGGCATAAACGTGTTCTCCTGCCATAAAATTTCGCCTATTTATAGTAATTTGACATCATGATATCCTTTGCACCTTCCATTCGCGACGCTTAATCTTTTGATAACTTCGAATTCGTAATCGGATAGTCTATTCATCACATCTTCGACAAGTTCAATGTATGCTAAAGGGGATTTTACACTTGCGAACTCAGAAGGGATGCGACCTCTTCAACCAAAAGAACCTCGTAGAGGGGTGACACCGGTGAAAGCGTAGGAGGCGAAGTTAAAGGAAAACGTGCACAATTTTAATTACTTTTCGCAACCGATTTACTTAAGTTAATATTTCAAATACTCCAAAAACGTGTGCTGACCCTTTTTTGAGGACCCTAGGGATTCTGGGTGATATGCGGATAATTTATACTTTTTTATTTGAGATATTTTAGCTTAGTTTTCCACAAAGTGATTTCAAAAATTCGTTCCTACCTTAGATTGAGTCGAATCGGGACAGCCGAATCGACGAATGAGATCATTAGTAAACTCGAGGGCCATAGTCGAGGCTTCTGTATTCGCGAGGGGTATGGTACCCGAATATTTAGAGAGATCGTCTTGCCAAGTGAGCAATCGAGCATATACCGATTTTGTTTTATTTACATCGCAATGGTCGCCTGCCACGCGTTCATGATATCCTTTAACTATAGTTTCCCGCTCGCATGATGGAGGGGTGCAGATTTAACCCATACTCATCATCATACTCATCTTCTGCTTTTTCAAGTATATTCACCCCTTCCTCTTCAGCTTACTTAGTGACACTTTCTTCAATTTCTGCTCCATGCTCTAGAGGGAGCGGATAGTGGGGTTTTTTACGGGGTTCTGATTTGTGGTCACGATTTTATGTTTTGAAACACTCGTAGTTTATAATTTGCCACCGAAATTGCATACTCTTATCAACGTCCTTGTATGTTTAAATTGTGGTATATGTTTGTGATCTTTATACACAAGAAAATTAGAGACAACCACTTACTGAGGCGATTAAAACATGATATCGGTTATCCTTCGGTAGAATTTTGAAAAATGTGAAGCAGTCATAGGAACCTCAATATTGCTGTCCTATATTTGTGATTAAACTGAGATCCGTAAGCCGAGGAAATCATCCAAGTCGGAATTTTTGTACACCAATGATTTGTAATGAACTCCAAAATCATGATGCGGATTGTTATTTCTGTAATGCCACACTCATAAAGGGCTTTAATGCGAAGAATAAGCAACAAATTGCCTATACTGATGTCCTGTCCGTGGTGATGTCAGTTTTAATACGTGTGCCTAGAGCAGGAAATAGCTTGAATGTAATCAAGAATAAGCGGCTCGATCCTGAAGGAGATAAACCAGAACCGAACCGTTCGAAAAAAATATCAATTTCGTTAGATCAAGCTGAAGTAAAGGATCTCATAGGAGATCTTAATCTATCGAAAGATAAGGCTGAATTGTTGGGATCTCGATTGAGAGGAAATAATTTATTGAACGAAAATGTGAGAACTCTCTACCTCAATCGTGAAAAAGATCTGGCCAAATTATTTTCCAATAAAGAACATGCTAGGGACAAACATTATACTGTCAAGGTTTGGTCCGAAAGCGACTCGTTCAAATCAGGGCAAAGAAACGTCGCTCAAGACCCTTTGGTGGACCCTCAAAATGTTATTCTACCACCTCTACATATCAAACTCGGGATAACAAGGAACTTCGTAAAAGCAATAGTTCAAAACCGAAACGCATTTGCCTATCTGAAATGAAAATACCCATAACATGGCAAAGCGAAAATCAGGGAAGAGGTTCTCATGGGGCCTCAAATTCGAGAGCTTATGCAAGACTCAGAATTCGAGGAATGCTTGAGCAGTAAAGAGAGGGAAACCTGGTTATCCGTGAAGAATGTGATCCGAAATTTTCTAGGAAATCACAAATCTGAGCACTACAAGCGGTATTTGAATATAATGTTGACATGATATCAGGGTCCGAATGTAAATATGTCATTGACGATACATCTTCTACATTCACACTCAGCTTTATTGCATGGAAAGTTGGGTTTAGTCAGTGACGAGCACGTAGATTGAATCCACCAGGATGTAGCAACTATTGAGAAGAGATATCACGGGAAATGGAGCACCAGTAGTCTTGCTGATTATTGTTGGAATCTCATCCGTGACAACCCGACGAAAAATATGTTTGCTTAAGCAGCCGTCGAACATTTTAATATGAAGGAATGAAGATCTGATGCCCAGTGCAGCATTAAGCACGAGTTTTTTGAAATTCAAAAGATGGGTGCACATATTTCAAGCTATCTCAGAAACGGATAATCTGAATTTTAATTCTTTTTCAGATAATTATTCTTCATGGAAAAACAAGCAAATCGACCTATAATTCATGTCAAGAAAGTGAATTTATATCCTGCATTACAATGCATTGACATATGAGTATATTTTTCGCACTTTTTTCAGTTTTTTAGGAATACCTCAGAAACTGTTGTAGATATCGCTAGAGTAAGACGATATTCGCAAACTGCGTTAAGAAACGCAACAAACGACAGCCGGATTTGTGTTCATTATTGGAAAGTACTTCGGAAATGATATGTCGCATTCAGCGTGGACAAAGATCATATTCGTTGATCAGTGACATCAACGAATGCAGATATTACACACTACCTCATGACTTCATCCGATCCGCGGATCACTTTCTTCAAGATAAAAGAAATGAGAAAAATGAAGGAGTTGTCAGAAGATGCGAGAGATCTTTTCGTGCAATAATACACTGAAGTGAATCTTCGAATTTCATAGGCTCATAAGTAGATCTGAAAAAGGTGAAATTGAAAAAGTGAGAAGTATTTGAAATTTCTAAAAGTACAAAAAATAAATAAAATAAAAATAAGAGTGAGAAAAAAGGAAGTCTCTTTCATGACTGCAGCCTTGACGTTTGGTTGACAGGAATAGAGTGTCATAGCAGTAGAAGAAATAGCAGTAACGCTATAACAAGCGAATTTGTTTGTAAAAATCGTTGATAACAGTGCCTAATGTTATCAGACGGGAGTTAACTGTGCACAAGTTCCATTTTTCATACGAAAAGAAATGATTTTGCAGAAAAAAAATTTTGTATGCACGGAAATGCCGATTGAGTGAATATGTTTATAAAAATTATTTATAACAATGACAAATGTTGTTGCAAGGCGGTTCATTGCGTAACGTTTTTTTTCTTCACATAAAAAGAAACTATTCCACAGAAAATAAAAAATTACGATGCATAGAAATGCCAAGTGAGTGAATATGTTTATGAGAATTGTTAATAATATTCTTGTAACAAAATATATTCGAGTAATGCATTGAAATACTGGAAATGCAGCAGATAACAGTAATATGCATTAATTTTTTCATGAGAATTAAAAAGCCAGAAATTTTACCTTCAAGATAAATTTTTATCGAACAAAAGTAGATTTTCTAATTCTATACCTTCTTGCAGAAATATCAATGAATGTGTCTTAGGGAATATCTCAAACATAACAAATTTAAGTTTTTAAATTAAATAAAAAATTAATAAAATTTGAAAAACAAACGTGCACTTCTCCGATAAGGTACGATCCTTCATGAGTGTTCAAAAAAAGCTGTCATCTGTTGAGATTTAAGGAGTCGGCTGATTTTTGTCCCGAAAAAATGTTTTCTTTCCGACTGTGAGCCGCAATACCGCACACTTCAAATGCACTCTGGAAGATACTATCCCGTAGTATTATCTATGCATCCTCTACATTTTTATTGCCGATTTCCGTCTTCCAGTTTTCTTTGTCATGTCCTAAATATTTATTTAACTTTGCAGGATACACTATTTGTACTTTTGGTTCCTGCAAATTTGTTATTTTAAATCGCATCTGCTTTGACATATTATCAATTTTTCTAATCCTCCACCCTCGACCTAGGTTAATTTTTGAAACCAAGAGTTAGTATCCCTTCCGCATTCACAACCTCTCATAACCCTTGCATTCCTTACACGCCCTCTCAGTCTCTCATCTGCTACAACAAGGTCAAACATACTGTGGCTTTCGCCTCTGCACCATGTGTACATGTGGATAATTTTGTAGCTGAAACAAGTATTTGTAATAAACAAGACTTTTTCTAAGCATAAGGTAATCAATTTGTCCCCGTTACCGTTCGTTTTTGGGTCTCGAAAATGACCCAATACCCTGTCGGTACCTTCGCGTTACACACCACCCAGCCATTCGTGTCTCCGTGTGAAATTATTCTTTCGCCAGGATCGCAAGTACCCGTAATATCATTTAATGATTCCCAGAAGGTATTTTATGCATCCCTCCTAACACCGTCAACTGGAGCGTATCATGCTATGATGAATAGCCCCCAGATTCGCACTTTCATTCTAATCCATAATAATCTAGGAGATACACATTTATACTTTTTGACATGCTGTTTTTCTCTCTCATTCATAATCAGACCGACAATTTGGCCAGTATTCGATTCATAATCTACTCCCGGCCAAAGTTCGAGTCGATTTTCTATCTTTCTTATCTCATTTCCCTTCATCTTTGTTGTCGGTACACATCAAATATCTAGGTTCCTCACCTGAATTGCATTCCGCAATTTTTTTCCCTTAAGATCATTCACACTTCTAGAATTCCGAACACCCAGCCTCCATTCATCGCCTAAAAGTTGATGGCATTCTTTTCGTCAACAGAAGTGTCGATTCTATCCAAGGCTACATTTCTATTTGTATTATTTATTATTTAAAATGTACACCTAACTACTAATCTGATGCAAGAAATTCTTTCCATAAGTATAATATCATATCCAAACTAAGCAGCTCAGTCGTCATAAGTTGGAGTGTCCATTCATAACGTCAGTCCCACTAGACTTCGGTCTTGCTAAAAAAAGTATAGAAGCAAAGCAAGAACCACAGGAATTATAATCGGTTTGTGTTGTGCACTCAGAAGGGCACCAGTCTCATGCAGTTAGGCCTCTGAGATGAAAAAAGACTATTCACTACTCCCACTTTCAAAGCTTTCCATACCTTCAAAAAGTTTCCATACATTTTTGAAAAGCTCCCACAAATTTTCAAAAATTTCTATAAATTTGCCAAAAGTCTCGTGCGACTGTGTGGGAGACGTATTCTAAGATGAAATATGAGACACTCACGGAGCTCGTCCTTGTATAACTAAACAAACTCTCAAAACGTGGTGCGTGAATTTGGAAAACCTGTTATTTTTAAAAACTCAAGCCCTTGGAAAATTTATGTTTTGCGGCAAATAAAGTACATCAAATAAAATAATCATCCAAAATTTTATGGTCACTCTAATAATCCTACAATATTTAAACTCTAAATGTGAAAAACCTGTCTTTCTAAAATCTGAAGCCTTTAAAAAATTTAAGTTTTGCAACAAAAAAATTAGTACAAAAAAAAACTTATCGTGAATTATATTGTCACTGCATTAATTAGGAGTGAAAAATCTTTCCCAAACAAATTTGATAACTCTCATGCAGTCAGATCGTAAGTACAGAAGCAAAAAATCGTTCAACTGACTTGTTTTTCTAAAGTGTTAGTTGTGAGTATGTAGTTAAATAATATGTCGATGCGACCTGTCAAAAAATTATTTTGTTGAAAAAAAACTCAAATGCGAGAAGCATACAAATATAACTCTCAGAGTTCAGGTTTAAGGTTTGTGCGAGTATATAGTTGGAGATTGACAGAGTACTCAGCCAAGAGTTAGGGATTGTCCGGCTCGATGGATCGTCACTTGCCCACATCTCGCGTCTAGGAGGGGGCTTTGTAAAATTACGGAATTTGAGAAGAAATTAAATTCAATAGTGTCATATGATCCCTAACCACCGGCGTCGTAAAAGAAGCAAAGAGGCAATACAAGGAGAAGTTCAAGCGTCTACGAGTCGAGGGAGTACTGGTTACCATCGGGTTTTTTGGCGCATGTGGAAAGCGTGTCGGTTTCTAATATCGATATTCATTATTGACATTTATTATTATTTTTTATCAATACCGTCGGCAGTCTAGTTCGAATCCTGGGCTGGACTCCATTTTTATGCACTATCGACCGTTTTCTGTGCTTTGACAGTATCTTGTGATTAAATTTAGTCAAGTTGAAGAAAAGCTAAATAACGGTGGGTGTAGCCGGAACCCCGTTAAAACAGTGAATACTGCTAATGCTCTTTGATTCATCAAACACATATATTTATCCGAATAAATAGTATATTTTTCTCATTGCAAAATATTATTTTTCATCTATAGTCGGATTAAAATGCTAGACGAATGTTATTGTCAGCTAATTAATAACCACATTACAATGAGTTTTTGATTTGATTTTAACTCATTGTAACACTTTGGTATGATTTCGGATTACATTTTATTTATTGAATTATTTAGGTCTCATTACACTTAAGAAATGATTGTATGCTTGCTCGTATGATTGATGGTATGCTTGATGGATTGCATGAACGTTTGCTTGATGGTTTACTTGACGATTTGCTTGAGGGTTTGCTCGACTGCTTGCTTGAATATGTAATTGACGGATAGCTTGAAGGTTTGCTTGCTGGGTTGCTTGATAGTTTGCTTGACGGATGGCTTGATGGTTTGCTTGCAGTATTGGTCTATGTACAGCAGCAGTTTTCTCCTTCGCACAAACACTAGACAAACGACGGTCAATACCCAATCGGTCAAGTTCTTCAGGGAACAGGTTTACAAACTTGTTGTTAACTGTGTCAAATACGCAATCAGTTTCACCAAACAAATTGGATAGTGGTCTAATTGTATCTCCGTGCTTCCATCCAATGATGACATGACCCCTTCGTACCAAAGTTGTAGTTGCATCGAATTGATTCATATCGTCGTTAACGATTCTTCGTAAATTGATCGACTGCCGATTACGTTCATATTTAAATGTTCTGATAGGAGGCAGAACGTCATCGTGGAAATCAGGAAACAATTCCTTCAAACTATGTGGACTTACTACTGTAACAAGTAAGATGAACAGGTGGATATTAATACTTGTAATATTATATTAATCAGAAAGATACAAATAAAAAACTCTGTTGATTTTACAGGAGTTCTATTCGAAATACTGACAACATATTTTTTTATTGAGAACCTAGAGAATTTTCTTTAATCTTAAAAATTTTTCAGATACCTCACAAATTTATGGAACGATCTGAGGAGAGCATATCTTTTTCTGTAAATCTTACTAGAATTTTTAGTAAGTCATACGGGGGATTTCGCAAATTTCAGAGGATTTTCTGTAAGAATTACAGAAAATGCATCCCGTCACCATTCTGTAAGCTTAGCAGCCTCTTTTTTATGCGTGGATCAAATAGGGAAACGCATAAAGAGTATTTGGCTATCATGAGGTATACTCTCTAAATTCGAATCAGTGAGATTTCACTGTTTTTTTTATTATACACTACCATTCACCTTGAATAAATACACTTGCTTCGTTAATCGTTTCTTATTTATTCTCTCAATATGACCAAATAATCTCAGAAAAATTCTTTTACACTTATCAAACAATGTTTCGTCTACACCACATTCTTTGAGAACCTACTTATTAGATACCTTCTCAACAGTAAATGAATTTCCAAGATACACAAAATCATCAACTTGTTCTAACCTCTCTTCGCTTAAGGCTACATTGCATACTGTTTTCTCACTTCACCTTTCAAACACAATAATTTTTGTTTCATTCGCGTTAATCTTAGGACCCATCATCTTCATGCTGGTATCCAGTCCGTTCATCATTCTCTGCAAATCGTCGACTGATTCTGCCATAACAATATTATCATCTGCAAACGCCTATCCAAATATTTGATCCGTACATGATTACCCTGGCATGAATCCACACTGGACACTGGAAATATTCTGCCTATGTGACTTAGTAGGCTAATCGCTCTATAATTAGTACAGTCATCCTTATCACCCTTCTTCTTGTAGATTGGAACAATGATTGCCTTTCGCCAATTATTTGGAACTTCACTATTCATAGCACACATGTTCATAAATTCACTCACCCACACAAACAAATATCCGCTATCGCTCTGAAAAATGTCAGCGGTAATACTAACCACATCAACAGCCTTACCATTCTTCAGTTTTTCAATCACGGATATAGTGTCGTCGATATCATTCTTCTTCCGACACCTACAAAGGGACTGTCCAGCGTATCCTCTTCCGTGTCGCGGTTATTATGTTCCACAGCTGGACGTTCATACAATTTCTTGAAAAAATTACTCATACATTCTTGCACTTCGATCGAATCCCATACCATTTCACCATCATCATTCCTAATTCCAAATAACTCGGTGCTAGTACATCCTTTCCTGATCACCTCAACCAATTTCAAAAATGATTTCTCATTTTCTTTGAAATTATTTTGCATTCTTTTATGTTGTTCCGCTTTGATTTTAGCCTTGCTTTCTTTGACTAGTATCTTGGCTTTTCTGCTTTCAACCCTAAAATCATTTTCTAATCTACTCCTTTCTTCATCGCTCAGACCTTCAATATTCTACTGTCTCGAGTACGCTTGCTTTTCCTCATTACCAGTCACGTAGATTTCATCATTCCACTAAGCATCACCAGTCTTCTTCCTACAGCCGTAGTATCGCACACTTTAGATGCACTTTTGACGATGCTATCCATTATCCATGCACCGTCTACATTTTCATTGCCCAATTCCGTCTTGCAGTTTTCTTTGTCCTGTCCTGAATATTTATTCAGCTTTTCACGATTGACTATTTGTACTTCTTGTTTCTGTAAATTTTCTATCCTAACTGACGTTTGCTCCGACTTAATGTCAATTCTTCTTCTCCTCCACCTTTGACCTAGATTCATTTCTGAATCAAGAGGTAGTATCGCTTCCGCATTCAGAACCTCTTAAAACCCTTACATCCCTCACAAGCCTTCTCAGTCTCTCATCCGCTACAACATAGTCAATCATACTTTGGCTTTCGCCTCTGCACCGAATGTTCATGTGGATAATTTCATGCCTCAAAAAAGTTTAAGTAATAAGCAAGCCTTTTTCTAAGCATGAGCTAATCAATTTATCCCCGTTATCGTTCGTTTTTGGATCTCCGAAATGGCCCAGTACCTTGTCGGTACCTTCGCGTTGCACACCAACCCAGCCATTCGTATGTCCGAGTTCAATTATCCTTTCCCCGGGATCGCAAGTACATATAATATCATTTAACGAGTCACAGAAGGTATCCTTTATATCTCTACTGATACCGTCAACTGGAGCTTAACATGCTATAATTAATAGCCTTCTGTTTCCCACCGTCGTTCTAAGCCATAATAATCTAGGATATACACATTTATACTTTTTTGGCATGTTGTTTTTCTATCTCATTCATAATCAGACCGACTCCTTGGCTACCATATGATTTATTATCTACTCCTGATGAAAGTTCGAGTCCATTCTCTATCTTCCTTATCTCACGTCCCTTTACGTCCCTCAAGAGGTTATAAACATTTACTATCAATTCAACGCCTGAAACTTTTGCAGTGGCACGCCTTTCGTCAACAAAAGCGTCAATCCCATCCAGGGCTACATTATTATTTGTATTATTTATTATTCAAAATACAACCTTACTTCCAACCTGATGCGAGCAATCCTTTCCATAAGTACGAAATCATGTCCAAACTAAGCAACTAAATCGTCATAAGGTGGAGTGTCCATTCATAACGTCAGTCCCACCGAACTTCGATGGATTGCATGATTTTTTGCTTGATGGTTTACTTGATGGTTCGCTCGATGGTTTACTTGATGGTTTGCTTCAGAGTTTGTTCGGCGGCTTGCTTGAATATGTAATTAATGGATTGCTTGAAGATTTGCTTGTTGGGTTGGTTGATAGTGTGCTAAACGGGTGGCTTGATGGTTTGATTGCGATATTGGCCTGCGTACAGCAGGAGTAGCAGCAGCAGTTTCCTTTTTTGCACGAAAAATTGATAAATGACGGACAATACCCAATCGGCGAAGGTGTTTAGGGAACAGGTTCACAAACTTGTTAACAACTATGTCAAATACACTATCAGTTCCATCAAACAAATTAGATATTCGTCTAATTATATCTCTCTGCTTCGATCCGATGATGACATGATCCCTTGGTACTAAAGTTGTAGCTGCGTCGAATTGAGCCATATCATCATTGATGATCCTTCATAAATTATTGATTGCCGCTTATATTCATATTGAAATGTCATGATAGGAGGCAGGACGTCATCGTGGAAATCAGGAAAAATAAAATCTTCAAGATTTTTCCGATACCTTGCAAATTTATGGACCCATGTGAGGAGAGCATAGTCTTCTCTGTAAATCTTACAAGAATTTTTAGTAAGTCATAGGGCAAATTCTACAAATCTCAAAGAATTTTCTGTAAGCATTACAGAAAATGTATGCCGTCACCATTCTATAAGTTCAGCAGCCTCTTTTTGTCCGTGGATTAAATAAGGAAACGCATAAAAAATATTTGGCTCTTTTAAAGTATCAAATTAGTGAAATTTCACTATTGTTTATCATTACTATACCATTGAGCCAAGTCCCTGTCGGGGTAAGCGTAACTCGTTCGGTTCTAGCCTAATTATAATACCAGAGCTTAAGGAAGTGATATGGCAAGGGTAAGTAAAGGAAGTGCAGGAGAAGTCATAGATTTTATTTCAAGGTAGAAGTTGCAACTTGCTTATTCAAAAAATATACTCGACCCACGACACCTCTCTGACACAAACCGCTGATCAATCTCTCAAGTAATCACCCCAGGTGGAGAGCATCAGAGGGTCATCGTACATCACGGATTAAATGCAAGCAGACAAACTGATTAATATGTCCACTGGAAGGTCTATTCTCTTCACCCCAACCACATCCACTCAGCAAAGCTCCCCTGGAGGGCCAACGTATAACCAAAATCTTTCGTTTCAGACATCTAGCTCCCAGCTGAAATTATTCGTGACACATTTCTCATAAGCAATTATTCGCCATACGTCCTTATCCAGGCATATATCTTTTGCTGCATGAGAGGAATTTCTCACTTATTTAATTCAGTGATACACTTTTAGCTATTTGAATCAGTGAGATTGCGTTCTGAATAAGTTAACATTCTTGCTGATTTCATTCAGTGACTAACAATAAAAGCCTGTCGCAGTTTTTGGTAAAGGGGGAGCCGATTATCTTAGTTTTGAACACTGCAGAAATGAATCATAATACCAATGATTATATTCTTTTCGAGACTTCATATTTGAAGCTTTATAGTTTTACAGAATGATGTCAACACATGGTGTTCTTATCACAAATAGTGAAATTTTTTGTTTAATTTTATATTGAGATTTATAATGGTAATTTTTCAATTCGCGGGAAACTTGAAGACCCAGTATTATGTAACTTACATGTAAACGTTGACTGCTTTTCAACCTCATTGACTAAATACACTTATTATCACTTTAAAAAACAGACGATTCCCTTCTCATTTTTATTTCCATTCACCGAAAAAATGGTCCCTTTTCTAATGAACCAAATAGGGAATAAATATTAAAATTAAAATTAAAATATTAAAAGTTGAATATATTCATGTGAAAATTCACGTAGAAGTTTGAGTATAATGCAGAGCGTAGAGCTCAAATATCTCGTAAGCCGCAAGAGACACGCAAATATAAATATTATTTTCGAATTTCAAATGCCTCGTAAATTTAAATGATATTTTTATCTTAAATATTTAGGATAGGTTTTAAGTGCATGTTGAGCAACCTCTGAAGCCACACGTGGAATCCCACGTAGACTTCCATGTGTATCTTCAGGTGAACCTTTCCAGCTGGGCTACAATCGAGCTTCTATTGCAAATGTACTTATAATTGCATATGTGATATGATATGATATTACTATATATTTACCAATAGAATTAAGGGAAACGGCTAAAGAGAATAATAGAGTCCCGGCGGCGATCCTCATTTTCTATTATAGATGATATTGATTTAGAGAGAAATTCTTCAACACTGTAACTAATGAATATTCTACAAGAGTTTTCTGTATACCAGTATATACATGCCGCTATCTCACTCGACCTCCTAAATCAAAACGTCGGTAAAGATAACGTAGGATTCACAATCATAATTTCATTTGAAAATTCGAGATAACCCCGTCTGAAGGTTTTGTAAAAAATTTCGAAGTTGGTTTTTTTAAGTTTTCAATCTACCCATTCCGAAACTGATTCAAGCTGAAATCAAATCAAAAAGATTCGATCCTATCCAATAGATTTAAGGGAAAACATGATGATAGGACATTTGAATTTCGTGCAGACTCAATTTTCCTTTACAAATCAATTTGAAAAATGCACGTTCCCTTGTAACCTCTTCTCCCCCCACCTTATCATCATCTTTTCTCTTGAATCTATCGTTAAAACAATGTGCTCATTAACTTATGGCAAAAATTTTAAATTCAAAGGAAACCACTGAAAAATAAGTTCTTACCCCTCAATCCCCTACATCTCGACTACTCTAACAAGATTATACAATATTTTAACTTTTATTTATTATTCTCTGCGATTTTTTGTGCATTTACACTAAGGTGTAATGGCAACTTTTGAGCATGCCCCCCACAGCCTATCTCAAAATTCTCTTCTTTCGCTCTACACTAGTCCCTATCATTTGCGACGAGATATACAGGTATGATGTATGAACAAATAGATTTTTTATCATTATTCAATAACTAGTGAATCATCTAGCAATTTTTATGCAATGTTAGAATCAATAAGAACCGTTGTAAACCATTTTTCCTTCGTGCATTGAATCGTACTATCGACTATTTCGAAATTTTCCGTACACCTCACCAATTTTCTGCTCGTTCGGATTTCAGAAATTTTCGTGATACACACCAATAATTCTTTTAATCCTCTTTATATTTGATTGAATTCACTCATTTTTGAATTCCTGTTAGGGCTAATCAGGTTCACATAAAAATTATAGACATTCCTCATTTATTCTTCTCTTAAGCTTCAAGAATACAGTTATTATAGAGTCTGGAAAACCTGGAAAAGATATGGAAATTTAGAAAATGCATCAAATCACTATAAATCACAAATTTCATTTATGCAAATAATATTACTTGATTTCAAATTGAAATCGGTTAAAATTATACAATTTGAAAAGGTCAAATCAAATCATTGAAAATTTAAGCAAAAACGAACAAATCTGATTTTAGGAGTATTAAATTAAAGATGAAATTGGATCGTGGCAGACATATTACTGATAAGACAACCCATTAATAATGACACACAATATTTAGCGGCAAACAAAAGTCGGGAGAAATACATCAAGATAAGATTCAAGAGGACATGCCGTGAGAGTTTTTTTCCACACCTCCTCCAAACGTGCCTACAAAATATCAACAGTCTAAATAGGACCAACTAAAATTCATCATCCTTTGATATGCTCCTGATGTTTAGGACCTGAAAGTCCCTTCGTTATGAAACGGGTTCATTGTAACATTATATTATTTTAGAATTCAATCGTAATATTATATTTTATGTTGTTAAATTTGAATTGAGTGAGATAGACTTCACAAATTATGATCATCACATAAGTTACAATGCCAATTTTTGTCTAAAATCACGAGATATCTGAATATTTTTGAAATAAGAGACTCATGATAAGAACACAGCATGTATATTCATACGAGTATATTGTAACCCCGTGGCTTTTGCAGGTTAACTAAATAAAAAATAATTATTCTATCTTACTTATATTCTTGATTATTTTCCTTAAATCTTATATAAAAGTGGGTTCCGCATGGAGAAAGAATAAGGTTCCAATTTCAAATAATTGATTTTGTTCAAATATCGCTTCACTACCCTAATCGTACACACAGGTCCCTGACAACTGATCTAAATTCCTTATAATATTGAAAATAGAGGATTCCATCATCCTCTGAACGTGAGATTTTTTTTAGAAAAAAGATCGCATCATCTCAGATTGGAATGAAAAAAATTACACTATTCTGCCTACTGATTATTTCAATTTTTTCTTCTTTTTACATTGGTACTAACTGCCCGTAATCATTAAATATGGTTCACAGAACGCACTAGCTGCCTATCTCATTTTTTCGTACTTCATTAAAAACATCTTTTCATTTTTTGTTCTTCTATTATTCTTTCTTCTATTACTGATTTTATTAGTCCTATCTATTAATAGCATAAGAATCCGAAGGATCTCTTTTCTTTTCAAATTTTGACCTACTAGAGCCGCTGCATTCAACAAGATGTTTTCTGTTATTTATTCAATTTCCAACCATGCCATTTTATATTCTATCTAATGAGGTCATTTGCAAAGCAAAGAAAGTTATTTCTAGTTAGAGTTGCACCTCTGTAAGCTGATAACAGTTAAATTTGTCTTACACGATAATCTAACGTAAGTAAAGTGAAATCATAACGGAGATTAACCTTCATGGGTTCTTGATCCCAGTTTACAAGGTGAACCTTGCTCTGCTCATCAGTTATAAGTACTGTAATTTATGGGTGGAAATGTTCTTTAATTTAATGGCAATTATTCAAAAGAAACTCAATTCAAAATTCATGAGAAAAATTTCTTTCAGGAACAACGATCCTTTTATTAGGCAGGTTGGAAAATAAATTTCCGCCTGCTCCCAAAGGTGCTTTTCGTTTTCGCGGGAAAATTAAAGGATTAGGTTTTTATTCAATGAACGTTAATTTTCTTCAATCCGGAGAGAAGTATGAGACTAGGGTGGAGGATAAATCTTCCAGCTACCCTCAAGGTACTCTCCTCGACCTGTGCCTATAGGCCGGCAGCTTTCTCCTCGAGGTCTGCAGTATATTTCTTATGCCTGCGACTTTGCTTGACCGGTTATAAGTCCTTGTCATCAAACATTGCCTCCATCAATGCATCACCCCGATTCCTCCTCACTGCGTGATCTCCCTTCCTCACTATCTAGCGTTATCCTTTTCTTTGAGGGACCGCTGTCCCTGGTTGCCGTAGGTGCGTGATTGGTTGACTCGTCATTCAATGTATTTTCCTCCACCTCTTTTGACGTTGAGGGCTTGGGTGACGCAGCCATGAGACTTGCATCATCCGATGTCCCAACGCCTTGTTTTTTTATATTCTTTGCGAACCTAGGGGCGCTCACCTCCGATACATTCGTCCCTTATGGCCTGATTGATCGGCGTGCTGTTGTTGTGATGAATCAAGGTCGGGTTTCTACCATCCGGTGACCGTGGCTCTCGATCTCGATGACGTCATCATCCCCACTGTTTACGTTGCACTGGATGGCCACGTTGCACTTGGTGTCCAGAGTTTCAAATTGTATAAAGGCATCCGGCATGTTTGGCGTTGTGGTGGTTACTGACCTATTCTCTGATTCTTGTCTATCCTAGAGCCTGTCAGATATCGCCACCACCTTTTCTCCATCCCCTTCATCGATTTTCCTTCGTCGGTATTTGCGTAGATCGTTGGCGTGGTACTGCCCCCTCTCTCGATCATTTTCGATGTTACACGGGAGATACACGTTTGTTGCGATCTGTTTCTCAATGACGTAGGTTTCTTCGTATAGGGCAAAAAACTTCGCCATTGCACCTGTCGTTGCATTGGACAGATTACGGGCTTTGGCCAGCACCCGTTCCCCTACTGTGAAGGTGACGCCTCTCTTCTATTGATTGATTCAACCGAAGAGCTCCTCTCTCTTCCTTCCGATTCGTTTCCTCAGCACCACTAATTGCTCCTTTCGATTAGTTTGAGGGTGTGGTGGCACTGGAGGCAATAATTCTTTTCACCATCTTTTTGGTCTTTGTCTTCACAATGCCTCACAGGGTGTGACATCTGTGGTGTCGTGATGAAATTCATTGATGTTGGTCTCTACATTCTCAAGTTGAGAGTACCATGCGCCATGTTTCTCGGGTAGTAGGAGGTTTCTAAAGAGTCGTGCCAGTTCCCTATTGGCCCTTTCTACCATGTTGGCCTGTGTGTGTCTTATCGATGTGAGAATCATTTTCATTACCTGATCTTCCGAGGCTTACAGCCATCGATGACTGGTGAATTGTGCATCCCTGTGAGACAACACTTTACGAGGTGCTCCTATATAGCAATTTGAAAATTGCCTTTATGAGATTTTCTTTCAATAATAGGAAAAATTTTACAACTCATAAAAATAAAGTATATTTTAATAGTATTTCATGAAGGCTGTGTCTAGTTCTCTCAAAAAGTTGACGGAGCTGGAAAAGGAAGTGGATCAGCCGTCCCGAAAGTTTATACCGCCTAGCCAAGTTCATGAGAATATCTGAATTATCATCCTGAATTTCGGGACGATAAGATACTTATGCTATGTTGAAAACTCGAAGAATTTGCCTAAGGTTCCCCAAAAATTTGTGATAAGTGTCATTGTAAACAAGATAGATTTACATCTACCAACGCCAAATATTTTTCATGCTTCACGGAAAAAAGGTCTAGTTCAGCCAACTAGATGAATCTAATTGCGCGCGTCCAGTAAATTTAAGGTAGAAGTTCGTTACTCTTACTCAATGTCTTGTAAGTAGTCTAGTAGATTCAACCGATACGCCGTGTTGTGGCAAACGGTGTCCATAACTAGACATTTAGTAGCGAGTTGTCCTTCATTACTCTTTTACTCCCTTCGTTGCTCCCTCCTACACCCTTTACCAATCACTATTTTTCCCTCTAGCCTGTCTGCCTGAATGTCGGCGTCATCACCTTCAGTTCTAAGGCTTTTACTCTACGAGAGAAGATGAAGTTATTATAGATTCAGATTGTAAACCTCTAACTGATTTATTTACAGAAAATGAAGTTGACCTGGAGTCCTTTTGGCATTAACCGAAATAGGAGCAGCGGACCTGATCAAGCTGGTAGGCCCGAGAACTCGCGATTAATAAGGAATATTGAGCAGTACAGAAACCAGGAAAAAACGTTTGTGTATTTTTTTGTCTTACGATTAACTGCTTGTATATACTCAGACACAGAATCTCTCCACGACCAGATATGTTGTTTTTTTGATAGGAAATTAAGCGACAAGTATATTTCTGATTTTGAATTCAGGCCTAATTTAGATGTTTGAAATTCCTTTACAGATTCGCAGAATTCATCCTTTTACAGGCAAGACATTCTGTACGTTTCATGCGGGCTAAATCATTTTTGTAGACAGGACAATTTCTTTCAACGACGAATTTTCGCATTTTTCTCAGAAGCAAAGAAAGATACAAAAAATTAAGACGAAAGTTTGCATATCGAGTAATACTTTACAAAAATTTTTGTTGCTCTTTTGCCATATCTTGCCTCGTCCAGGAGAAAAATTAAAAAATTGAATTTTGAGAAGAAAGAAATTATCTCTGTCTCAAAAATGGTTTAGCCTACATAAAACTGGTGGTAAATTGCCTTGATTATATGAGTAAAAACTTGGAAGAAATATTTCAAAAATAAAGAAGATGATTGCTTCTTGAAAATCTTAATTTTTTTCTTTTATTTTCAAGAACATGAGAACAAGATATAATGGAAAAAGCCCGTTGTTCCATTTCCTGTAAAGTTTTTCAAAAGTTCCTTCAAATTTTTTTGAAAGTTCCAGCAAAAAATATAAGTTCATTTATGGAGTAAATTGAGGCAATTCAATTTTGAGGTTGGGTCCTGCTTGAACGCCCTTCAATTTGTTGAAATCTATCTACTTTTAAAATTATTGATGTATCTTTTCAAAACATCTAAATATTTTTCTCAAATCTTTCGTAAAATTTTATGATCTTAAAAAGTTGAAAAATTTGGCTTTAAAATTTTTTACATTCTTCTTTTAAATTTCAGAAGGTAATTTAAAATGTTTCAAAATGTTTCTATATATATACTTACATTTTATTTTTCAAAGTGAAAAAGTGAATAATGGAAAATGAAGAGACCTTTATGAGTACAGATATTAACATTTATTAATTAAGCATCGACGCATCCTGAACTAGTTTTCAGTTCCTTTTCGAGATGTACGAAATACAAAAAAATTTGAAGATTTTTACAAAAATCTGTGTAAAATTTCTTTGGATATCAGAGTAGTAAAAAGGAGACTCGCAGGTATCCATCCTGGAGTGTAGATTATTATTTTTGTTACATTTTTAACGTTTTTTTGGAAAGTCAGTTATGGACAGGTGAAACAACATGTAGTTGAAATTATAAAAATATTATTGATATAGAAGAAATATGATTAATTTTATAAAATATTGTTAATGTCAGGAAAACTTTCAACTGAGTTAAAGTAATGTTGATATATTTTTTAAAATCACTTTTAAATGATTACAAACAAAATTTAATTATTTTCACAAATTTCAAATTGAAAAACAACTCTATTTTCTCAGCAAATTATGAGTAATACGAAATATCAACGATTCTCTGTTTATACAGATTTTTGGCAAAAATCTTCATAATTTTTCGTATTTTGTACATCTTGAAAAAACTGACAGCCAGGTTGCGGAGCGTCGATTCTTAATTGATAAATTTTGAAACCTATGCTGGTGAAGGCCTCCAAATTTCTCATTATCAATAAGCAGTCTCAAAAAGTTTCTGTAGGTAAAAAATCAATTTCAATTTTCCCTGCAACCTTGAGAAAAAATTTTATCATCTCAAAACCTGTCAAAATCACTTTAAAAAACTTTAAAATTCTCTTTTACAATCTTCAAAAATCTATATTTTGTTTAAAAAAATGTGAAATCTTTCCAAGTTTTAAATTAGTTTTTCCTGACTCTTATTATAAAATTATAATATTATATTAAATATATTATTAAAAAACGTTCGCAATCGAAATTTCCTTTTTTTCAATAATATTTACAAGCATTCAGTGTTGAATTTACTCATGAAAAAAATTACTCATTTGGAAATTTTGATTTACTGAATTCATGTTGGAGAAAATGCATTATATGTATCAATAAATGAATGCATACAGCCTCATTCATGTGGTCAAGGGGCTATGAATAGAATTTGTTTTTGATTTTCAAAATATTTAGTCACGAAGTTAAAAACAGAATGGTTGCCTTCATTATTCCTTCCCCATTATAAATATATTTTCAGGATTGTTCACCTAATTACTGTCTGTATTTCATCAAGCAAACATTTGTACAGAATTCTTTCATTCTAGGCATTAGTGAAACCAGTGAATGATGCTCATCCGCCAAATTCTATTGCTTCTACGTCACAAAATTTCACTCTAGGACCAACAGTTCTTGCAAGCATCAGATTACATAATGCTGGTGAAGCAGAAAGATTGATGCAGAATTGAATGGAGGTTTCAGAAACGAAGACGCTCAAACTGATGTGGACGATGATGTCGAAAAACATCTCTTTATTGGACAATGAAATTGATTTTGCGTGTCCAACTTTGAAGGAATTGCAGGCGAAGAGAAACCAGAATGTAAGTACAGAACTTTTCAGTAGGGTATTTTTTTCCATTTTGGCTTATGGAGTATTTAGAGTTTCAAAAGTGACTCTTTATATAATTTTCTTGCCTTTATTTGATTTCAGAGCGTGAAAAAAGCAATACTAGCTCAAAAAATTGAAGGTCGATGCATATTGGCAAACAACCCGGCAAACAAAAAAATATCAAAGAAAAGGCTGAAGAACAAGATAGTGGAAAAAGAAAAAATGACGTGTGCTAGCTTCAGACACTTTTCTACTTCTGCTTATTATTAATCTGTCAAGTGAGTGATTCATTTGGAAAACAGACTTTCATTTTGATGTGCTATGTACATTTTCAAACCTATCCCAAAAATCCTAGAAACGTACTTATTTTCCTGAAAAAAAAATTCCCAATACTACACACCTGGTAAATTTTGCCAGAAAATTGGTTGAATTACCTAACAATGGGAATGGAAGCTTAACTAAATGTTCGCTTACTTCTACTAGACAGTTAGTTAGCCCTACTAACCACGAAAAAGTTGGCCGTGAACGTTATGGACATTTGAAAAATTTACGAAGGATGGTTAACGGCGACATGACTGAATTCGGAGAAACTTCATCTTTATTAGCAAGGGCTAATGTAATCATTGGGTGGTGGGACAGAAGTATTATCAGACCAATATCTAATTTATTTGGCGAAACTGAACATGTATTTGACACAGTCAAGAAGGAGTTTAGAGGCCTGTCAAACGGAGAGCTATGGAAATTGGGTTTGGACCGTAGTTTCAAAGCTGTTATTCGAAATGATGAAGCGAGTGCTCCTTCGCGGACACCAATATTGCAAGAAAACCATCAATCAAACCACGAAATGAACCATGAACTAAATCATTGAGGAATCGTTGAAACAAACTCTGAAGCAAACCTCCAACCAAACCGTCAATCAAGCCATGAAATGAACCATCATATAAACCATCAAGCAGTCCTCGAAACAAACTATGAAGCAAGCAATCAACCAAACCTTCAACCAAATCTTGAAATAAACCATCGGGCGACCCTTGAAACAATCTATGAAGCAACCCATTAAGTAAACCGTCAATGAATCCCTGGACTGAACCATGAAAAAGGCCATCGAGCAATCCTTGACACAATCTATAAGGCAAACCGTCAAGCAAACCGTCAATCAATCCACGAAATAAACCATTAGAAAAACCATCAAGCTATCCTTGATACAATCTATGAGGCAAACCATCAAGCGAACCTTCAAGCAATGGATCACAAGCAAGACTCAGTTAGGAAGAACATCAAGCAAATCATGGAGTAAATCACTAAGCGAACCTTCAAACGAACAATCAAGAAAAGTATTCAGCATACAATCAATCACACTCACAGAATTTAGTAGGGCATGGGCGCAATCATTTCAATTGAAATAAAATGAAAAACTAGAACAAAATGAAGTAGCTCCTGAGAATAGGCCAGATGACGTGACATGTGGTCACGAGAGTCAATAAGAATTTCGAAAATCTTTTGAAATTATATGCAGAACAGGTAAGAATATTCGAAATTTGTTAACAATCTTTGTAAGGTAAGCCAATATGGAGGATGACCTGACATTTTATAACAAATGTACTATTGACTGATAAATTGATTTTTCACTATACAACAATCTCCGTTCGTATAAAATTATCAATTTTGGTGCACATTTTGAATGGTTTGTTCAATTACTTGTTAGCCTCAACCTGAAATAGTAACTCCAGATGACAGGTTGAAAAACTTGTGGATTGAAAGTTGAAGTGATTTCTTGAATATTATCTTTTTCATTGGAATATAAGTTATATCTGTGAGTCTTAAATGTTTAGAAAGGGTTGTTAATATTATTTAGCAATTTTTTATATTAAGTTTGTAGTTTGAGACAGGTGGATGGAAGAACTTTAGTGTACTTTTTTATTCATAATTTATAAACGAAGTCTTCTAAAATTTTTTTTTATCTGCAGCTCATCGAAAATTGCGTTGGGCCGCGGTGGTACACTGTGACAATCTCATTAAAAAAAAGGGCACAACCTAGAGTTGAAATGTTTAATTGGTCGGATCATTTCAAGAAAGAAGAAAATTGTTGTTCATAATCTGAAATAAATTTTTAAATAAAATTTGAAATCGTTAGTGTCTTCTGTTCAGTCTCCTGGTTTGCAAATTTGAAATTCAAAAAATTTTAATAAATTTTCCAAGGCTGGAAAAAGTTATGGAAATTTTTTTTGAAAATAAGGCAGATTGTAAAAATTGTTAAATGTTCAGGTATCAAAGTAAAAAAACTAAACAGGAGACGTTAATATTCTCTTCAATTCTCCTGAATTCACTTAAATCCTTCCGAATTCTCTCAAAGTTTTCTCCAATTCCCTTGATACTTTTCGTAATCGCTTGAATACTTTTAGTTACAGTTAATATATTATTGGGCGAGGTCGAAAATAAAATTCTTTATGTTTTAACTATTTTCGCCCGTACACTTAATTTTCATAATCAAGAAGCTTAAGAGAGGCTCATTTGATGACTTCTACTTGAAAAAAATGGAATTAAAGGTTAGAAGAAGTCAATCTGTTTCCTCGGCAAATAGTTCCCCCTCAGTAATTTGGTCCATTGACCTACAAGTAAATTCTTGAATCATTAGATCTGAAGTAACGTCCTTCATGCATATTAAATATAATAAATCCGAGTATAATACACTTCTTTGTATTCATATATTTTTAATTCCCTCTGGACGTTTTGAATTAATCTTGAATTCTTTCAAATTTCTCAAAATTGTTTTGATTCTTTTAAACTCGTCGCATAGAAAATTGTCTTCGATGAGAAACTGCTCTTCTCCCATAGCTCTCTTCTACTCTAAAATCCTTACGACATTCTCTAGGCGGCATCCTCCATTCACAATTCTATTCAAATAAACCCCCGCCACCACCCAAGAAGCTTTCATGTCAGCGGAATACAAATGTAAAGCATATAAGTGTATCCAATAATCACCTTCTCCTTCTCTAATTATTTTTAAACCTTCTTTTTCCCATTCCCGATATTTGCTGCATTATTACAACTGCTATTGTAATCTTTTCTCTTATACAGGCCCTATAACATTCACCTACTTTTATGGCAACGATGTCCACGGATAGTTCCATTATTCGCTTCTCTTCCTGGTCTCCGAGCGATACTTCGTGCCTTTTCCTCGCATGCTCGCTCCCTCTCTATCAAAGGCGATAAGAGAGGGGATTGACGAGGGACACATTTTTGCACTTCGCACTTTCCGTGGACATTCCGGTTTTATGATATATCCTAAATATTTGAACTTTTCGGCCTGGATCTTAATATCAGAAATGAGGAAAGTGTACTACTCAATCCAGATTCCTCACTTATGAAAGCCCGAGTAAAGCAAGCAGATGTGATCAACTTCCTCGAACAGCTCCATGATAAGAAAATGCACGGAAACATTCACAGAAATGAGGAAAGTGTACTACTCAATCTAGATTCCTCACTTATGAAAGCCCGAGTAAAGCAAGGAAATGTGATCAACTTCCTCGAACAGCTCCATGATAAGAAAATGCACGGAAACTTTCACAGAAATGTAAAGGATCAGTCCTTGTCGATGGAGTTAACGTTTGCTTTCCTTAAATCATCCGGACTCAATTCAGGCACACAGGGTTTTATTTTTCGCGTGTCAGGACAGTGTCATTTCCACCTTGGTATACGGTAGCCGCATCTTACGTAAAGAAGTTCCCAGCGACAGGTGTAGAGCACGTAATGCACATTCTGAGCACCTACGGCACATACTATCCAGGTATCCCACTCACGCGAGAACGACGTATCTCGACAGGCACAATGCGGTCCTAAGAGTTCTTTATCGCCGTCTCTGTCGCTCGTATGGTGTTAATCTCGACCCTACCCTGCCGAACGCTCCCATAGAGATAGAATCAATTTTCGAGAATAAGTTGTGCAAAATTTACTGAAACTTCGAGTTTAGACTAACAGTTGTTCACTTGAGGCCTGACATCATACACCTTGTCAAAGGAAAGCGAACTATGTTCGTAATTGAATTCTCGGCTCCGGCCGCCCTCGACATCAGAGTCAAGAAGAAGGGAAAGAGGAATAGGTGTCGAGACCTTACAGGGGAGCTGCGGGAAGTGTACGAGAAAATTCGGCTAAACTGATTATCCTTGTCATCGGTATTCTCGGAGGAGCGAAATCATTACTGGTTCGTAGCCTTGAAGCCATACAAGCGTGTCAAAAACATGCCTAGGTACTTGCGAGATTGATGCAGAGCTGTCATTCTTGACTCGCTCCATGTCCTCAAAATACACGAGGGTATATATGTGACGAATCCCTTATGAGGAACTAGTACTTTTTTCTTTTTTTCATTCACCTTGACTGTCATGTTGCTGTGAACTGGAGCCGAGAATTCGATCACGAACATAGTTCGTTCTTCAAATTCAAGAAGTACCATCCCAGGCCTCAAGTTTTCAATAGAGACTATTGGCTTGCACTTGTAGTTACAGTGAATCCGGCACTTCTCGTTCTCAACAATTGACACTATCTCTCAGGGTGTGGTCGGGAGGGCAGGGTCCTAAGATCGACATCAGCCCTCGGGGGATGTCAGTTTTTCGCGGCTGTTCCTAATGTCGCTTCCTTATATTCGACTGCTGCTCGTTCTTGCAGCGGTTGAGGAAGCGATCAGTGCACGTATCCTGTTCGCGTGAGCTTCTTTACGCGGTCCCTCCGCCAAACACGTCCATCGTCTTGCCTGTCCGTCATAGTGTTTCCATCAAAATCAATAAAAATTTTTTTCAGCAACCCGAACTCTAGGAGGATCGACACTGTTTGCCGAGGCATTGTCGGGTGCACTGCGCATTCAATCATTTTGAATTCTATTTACAACTGCGTTTGATGTTGTCATATTTGTTCCCACGAGCAGCTAGGCAAAAGGTTGTAACACACTTGCAGAGCCCCGCATGCAAGGATAAGACTGCATACCATATACTATTAATATACTATTATTACTATACTATTGTACTGCGAGCCTGCAGTGGTTGTTTGATCAATCATATATATTTTCGTATTTTTGTATTTCTACATTGCAACTTGTTTCAATCGTCTCGTGTTGGGTGTAGGAGTCTGGCATGGTTGGTGCCCAAATCGTAACTGACCCAACCTTCGTTTTCCGCTTTTCCTATGGCCCTTCAGGTCTCGAGTTTGCAGTTGACGCCCCTTTTGTTCCTATTAAGACGAGCGAATTTCGTTTCTCCTCTTCTCCTAATGCGATTTCTCAATACCACTTCTTTCTTCTCTGGTTATTTGGGGGTGTGGTGGTAATGGAGATAGGAGATCGATCCACCATGTCTTCGGTTTTTGTCCCCACAACGTCTCATAGGGGGTCACCTCCATCGTGTCATGGTGCAACTTATTAAGGATCGTCTCGATATTTTCCCAATGAATGAACCATGCGTTGTCTTTCTCATGTAGGAGGAGCATTCTAAAGAGCGTTCTCAAGAGGCTTGCAAGCTCTCTCTTTCTTGTGAAAGAAACCTCGACCTTCATGCTTTTGTAAAAATTGAAAACATAAAAACAATTCTGACCCCAATTCAATTTCATTCTGACTCTACAATCTCTTTAGTTTTGCAAGGTAATGAAAGAAAACTATTTTTGTAGAAATCAAATAATTTCTTATTTGTTATATGGGCCCATTTACCCTTCTGCTTGCATTTTGTATATCTACGCCTATGGGCTCCGAACCAGCCGGCCAGATGCGTCCTTCCGAGCTCACGATGTCACTTGTGGAGCCTATTGTAAAATTCTTAAAAAAAGGAAACTTGCTACTTATTAAACGAATAGAAATTAATGAAATTAAATTCCATGACGGAATTTCAAATAATCCCCAAAATTGTTTAAGCTTCGTCCCAACTTCCTACTACATACAGGACTATAGATAGATGATTGGACTTTGAGGAATCCTCTAGGTTAATATTTTCGTATAAACAATTTTTTATTTAATCCATTGTTTTAGTACTATTTTAGAGAATCAGCATGCTGAATTTGAAACATTTATAACTTCTTGTTGCAAAGTTATTCGTATTTGAAAACGCGTAATCAATTATTCATGCCTCGTTGCTTAAGTTCACACAATTTTACTATAATTTCAGTGGAACTTTGTGTCTCGGAACGGCAACTATATGTTTGTGCAAAAATGTTGTCTCTATCATGTATTCGATTTTGAAAAAATTTACTATTTATCATCACATCGCAGAATTTCCTCCAGTAGAAGTCCATTTTTCTAGGAAATCATTAACTTTAGAGAAATAGTGTTCATTATGAAAAATGTGTATTTTAGCTGTTATTTTCAGAACTGAAAGAAATATTCCTTTTTCAAATAATATTTTTCAAGATATTGCAGACAGAATTTTCTCCATTTTTTTTGCTCATTAAATGCTTTCGTACAATAAATATTCGTCGGATGGCAAATATGTTCAGACACTTTTTATTCGTCCTGGATTATTTTAATGAAATGCAAAGAAGAAAATTGAAATACATTCAATGGGAAAGCATTGATCGGAAATAATTAAGAAATTGATTAATTGCGAATATCTTCAAAACGCACAATCTGCCGGAGACGTACCACATAGATTCGGAATCAGGAGATCATTTTGGATAAAAATCATTAAAAATATTGCGGCGACATCTCCATTTCGTCAGGACTTGGTATGGCGTCTGGACTATGAAAAGAATGTCAGTCTTCAGAATTTCATCCTTGTCCGAGCGGATTATCCTTATTTTCTCTCAGAGTTTTAAAAGACACCTGTAGTGCGAGAGCCCCTCGACACAGGCCCAATTTATTGTGAATTTTCACAGCGTCTACGTGCCGAGCACTGACCACCTGCGTAAACAGGTCATAAATTTCCTAAGGGATTACCATTACGAGGATAAGGCTATAAGACCATAATTGTATTGTTATTATATTTGCCATAACCACTGTTGCTAATAGGATAAATCTAATAGTATTATTGTAGAGATAATAAATTCGAATTTATGAATGATCTTTGCTCTGTTAACGCCTTCTGGGCATTTAAACCTGAAGGGAATAGAGGTAATAGCCTCTAGATAAAATTCAATACCTGAAAACCAGCATGTTCAGGTTTGCAGAGAAAAGAAGGGCGTTGACTCAATGACCTGGTACGATCATTTGAAGTAGAATAGATTAGGATTCATGGATGTAGACTTGAGTTTGAATTTGAAAATGTAAATAAAAGCAAGAGCATAGACCCAATAGGACGTTTCTATAGATCTAAACTTTAACTGTGTTAGTTAACCGTGAATAGCAATAAATATGAGTTATCATTGAATAAATGTAGAATTAGTCTCGTTTTTCTTATACCAATTAATTGGAATTTATGATTTGATAGAGTTTAGGAGTATTACCCGTGTGTTGATGGTTAGACATTGTATTAGCCTAGAGAGAGATAATTAAGCGATCTGTTGTGATTATACTATGATATTATTTTTATTTTATTATACCATTAAGCCAAATCCATTTCGGGGTAAGCGTAACTCGTTCGGTTCTGGTCTCGTTTCACTACTGGGGATGAA
>JAUMHM010107744.1:0-21991 GCA_032362435.1 Melikaiella ostensackeni
TATGATGAGAATGTATTCCTTAAGGCCGATAGAGCCTTGAGTAAGTAAATTTCCTTTTTCATTTGAAATCAGAAACAAATTTAGTAATTTGTGCATAAAAAACATATAACACCGAGCGCGAGATCCACATGTTTCGGAGCGCGAAGCGCGCGATGAGAATGTACCCGCGATGCGGGCAGATTTATTTTTCATAAAGTTTATATGCAAACAACTTCAGAAAAATGTTCTTAAGGTCATTTTGGATGGTGAAAAAAAATGTCGAATGGCCCATCTTAGGAACTCGATTTTTTAAAGAAGGATCCCTTTTTAAAAACAAACATGATTTTATTTCGTACTAGATATTAATATATTTTGAATTTCTTTTTTTAGAGGCCTTCAAGGCCAGGCGTGGATTGATAAATATCCAATGAGGTGTCAAGTAGCTTTATTAACTTAATTTATTCATCGACGCGTGTCGATGTGGTACCTTAAATCACCAAAAGATACCGTACCAAAATTCGAGAAAGCGCATCTTGTATATCTAATCAAACGTAAAAATTGCGGTGCCGTATACATAGCATAAGTGAAACGTTATTTGAAAAAGCGCACTACTGAACACCAAGAGCAAGAAAGATAACTAGCAGACAAAACAGCACTTTGTAAACATGTAAAAAAATATGACCACAAGTTTGATTTTTACTCGAAAAATGTAAAAATCGTACATACAGAATCCAATCTCAACAAAAAAAAATACTGGGAATGTTGAACATTGTAAAAAATGAGAACACTGTAAATCTGAGAACAGACACACAAGAGGTTACCGTTCTATATTATAATCTCATAAAAATATAAATTCAAATCGCCTGCCAATATGACGTCTCACAAACTAATCTATTTGAGCTATTTCACTAACACTACCTTTGCTAAAAAAGTTGAATTTACATGCATTGCATACCCAGTATTATAAGCGTCAAATAAAACCGAAAATAAAAAAATTACATTGCTGGTAAGCATTTCAGCTGAGAAATTGTAGTCTGTCTGCTTTATGGTATTATTTGACAATTCCATCATTTTTTACTGGGTATACACTGCAGATAGTCAACTTTTTCAGCAGAGATAGTGTTAGTGAAACAGCTTCATATAAAACCTTTAGTCTCTTAACCTCGACAGCCAACACAACTCAAGATCAAAGAGTAACAATGTATAGTTTTTTAAAGAAAAAGTCCACTAATTAATAAGTTCTGAACATACAAGTATATTATATAATAAAACTAACTACTGATTGAAAAAGAAATCCAACCAAAATGGTAGCAAACTCGTCAAATTATTTACAGGCTATTTCTTGGAGATAAGGAGCTCAACAATGTTTAATTATGCTTACCAATGTTTTAGTTTGCATACCAACATTTTAGCAATTTCTTTTAAATGAAAAACACTAATATAACTATCAATATTCAAATCAATTTCACCATGCAACAATATTCACTCCCTACTCCAGTTTGACAAAATATCATGTCGAGAGACCAATCTACTTTAGAGCTTATGACTTAATAAGCTTTCCAAAGTGACAAAAATAAAATTAAAAATTAAAAAAAAATGTAATAGAAATTATTATAGGTAATAAAAATTATTATAGGTCCACAATCCCTAAATCCGAAAAACTCTCATTATGTAGATGAATAACTTATTATACAGATAAATAATCTCAAAAAACATGGAGGTTTTTTAGAATTTCTTGGATGTCTGCCTACGCCCTGATGATGATGTAGTACCACATCGAAACGCGTCGGCGACTAAATAAGTTAATAAAGCTACTTGACACCTCATTGGATATTTATCAATCCACCCCCGTCCTAACGAGCCTCTAAAAAAAGAAATTCATTATGCCAAGGTCAAGAAACTATCAATTATTATTCCATTTTTTTCACAGTACATTGTTTAATAATTTAAGCACCTTGAGGACGCATTATATATGCAAAATACGTTATGAAACATAAAATAAGCGTTAAATAAAGCCAATTATGAAATGACACTTGAGAAAGGTAAACAGAAGTAGGAATTCGTAAAAATTTGTAAAATTATAAATAGGCACTGAATAGTGTTACGGAATTTTCCGTAAGACTAATCCGGTCAAGTATAGCAATAGAGCTAGAGTTACGGAGAAATCCGTAACGTTAGACCTAAAAGAGCTGGAAAAGGGTTGGTCTTACGGAAAATTCCGTAACGGTAGACATTTCGTTATAAATATATTCACCTAAGAACAAGAATTAATTGATATAAAGCAAAAAAGGAACATATGTTGCCTATGTAGTTAGAATACCAAAAAATGATAAAAATCATATTTTTTCGTTTCTTACAGGTCAGTAACTGTTTTCTTCTGATCCGCTCACACCGAAAAGTCGTATTCCATGATAATAGAAGTTTCTATGAAGTGTAGATGTCATAAAAAATTATCACATGATCGCACACTTAAGTTAGGGTACCGAAAATAGCAAAGAACACGAAAATCTCCATTTCGCTCGTTGCTTTCGGGCCAATAATTTTCTTTTCTGTTCTGGGTAAATAGTAAAATTTTTATACCATGCTAATGTAAGTGTGTATGTAGAATAGACCTCGTTAAAAAAGATCTTATGTTCGCACACTTAAGTTATAGTACCGCATATAAGATACTTTTTTATGAGGTCTATATTGCATAGGCACTAATAATATTATAGTACACAACGTTTACCATTCACCCGGATCACAATAAAATTATTGGCTCGAAAATAACGAGGAAAATGAAATTTTCCGTGATTTTTACCATTTTTGGTACTACAACTTGAGTGTGCGAACATAACATTATCTATTTTATTTATATCTTGTACAGAGGCACTTATATCATTATAGTATATAACGTTTACTATACACCCGGATCAAAAAAATATATATTGGCTTGATAATAACGAGGAGAATGAAATTTTCCATGATTCTTACCATTTTTGGTACTACAACTTGAGTGTGCGAACATAACATTATCTATCTGTTTTATATATATCATGTACATGGAAACTTATATCATTATAGTATACAACGTTTACTATTCACCCGGATCAGACAAAAAAATATTGGCTTGAAAATAACGAGAAAAATGAAATTTTTCGTGATTTTTACCATTTTCGGCACTATAACTTGAGTGTGCGAACTTAACATTATTTATCTATTTTATTTACATTAAATGGGCACTTATATCATCATAGTATGCAACTTTTACCGTACACCCGGATCAGAAAAAATAAACTATTCGCTCTAAAATAACGAAAAGCATTCAATTTTTCGTGATTTTGACCCTTAAACGCGTTGTGAGAACTGAGAGCATTTTTTTTTAAGTTTCAGGGAGTCATTTTGGCACCCACTAGAAAGTTTTCAGCCCCCATCCCCCGCCGGAAAAGGAAACATCACCATTTTTCATTTTCGATACGTCCTACCTACGACGTAAGTGATAAATATCATATCTTCATACAAAAATATTAAGAGGGCCTTGCCGTAAAGGATTAAGTTCAGGTACATCTGTCTAAATTATTAAAGAATCGCAAAAGCCTTGAGAGAAGAGAGGAAGGTTGGACGTTCCCGTTGACTGAATTATGATTTCGGAGGCTGCTTCTTACATTCTCTTTAAAGGAAGAAAAATTATTCTGCAGAATGAGAATATTACATAAAACTGTACGAATATAAGGGTGGTTCTATGAAGTAACATTTATTCTCACTTCTACGTTGGTAACGTCAGTTAGGTATTATCTTGTTATCCTGTTGTGTATCCTTTCTTTTTCTTATTACAATCGATATGATTTCTTTCTACGATATATCTATTATTTTATCCACTAATCACTACATCCGGTTTTATTCTATGGCACAGAATTAGATTCAACCCCGCACAAGAAGAACTAGTCATAATTGGTCTAAGTCTTTCTGGAAAATTTCTTCTAGTTTTATAAACATTAAAATGAATGGGTGTCAGCAAAATCTACTGCAAGGCCTTTTCCGTGCGTTTTGTGCGAAGCCCCTTTTTGACTTTTTTGCTCAAAGGTTCGAAAAGATAGAAACAAAGAAGGATAAGTGAAAGAAAAGAAGAAAGGGGATATCAAAGTTGCGTTCTTCCCATTTTTTATTCTAAATAAAAGTAATTGCTCGTCCAAATTTGGTCGTTTTTTGATTATTAGAGTTAAATTTTGTTGGCTTTGTATTTCCCGCAAGTTTGTGTACCGACCTTTTAAAATTAAAGGTGAAACCATTCATATCTGTAATTTGGTGATTGTAAATTCTCTTTTGTTAAAGCTCTTTCGGCTTTGAGGAATACATTCTCATCACGTGTGTCGCGCTTCGCACTCGATTAAAGTATGTCCAAAACGCAAAATTGTCTGTATTATGTTGAATTCTATTACATTAAATATATGTTTCGATCATTTCTGTACCTCAGTCCGGGATTTCTCTTTCAGGTAAAAGCTTTTGCCGTTTAATATTTTACTGTATCTTAAGTCGGTTTTCCATACATTCAAATTTGTCACTTTTTATGTTATTTTTTGAAACTAGGCTTGAGTAAAATTTGTAGATCTTTTCGAGATAGACAATTTTGTTTTCAAAAATTTTATCGTACAATCCCGATCGAGAGTTCGGGTACATTAATATTTCTCAAAATCATAATACTATTTATTATAAAATTTCTGAAAAATAAAAAAGAGATTATATTATCTTAAAATGAAAACACATCTGCTTTGAATTACCCCTATTTGAATTATTTTCGATCATTTCGTCGTAAAATATCTATAAGAAATGGGGTCTTCAGCCACTTTTTTAAGTTAATTAATGTTTTTTGAAATTCAAAGATTCAGTAGTTTGATAATTGATGTTAGAAAAATTGAAGAATATCGATTGACTAAATTTTATTAGCATTTATTAAGACAGTAACCATTCTTCTACCTTGCATTTGGTGGGAGGGCTCAAGAGTTTATCGGACAAGAGACCTAGAGAAAAAGAACTAGAGGGACCGTATGGTGAGGCGTGGCTGCTCTGGGGGACTGAATGACTCTTTTCTGCTGGACCTGAACTAAGGAGTGATCCTTTCAAGGGGTAACAGCAAAGCCCCTTGGAATATCGTAGGTGCGAGTTCTCATGCTTTCAAGCCATGATTTGATCGCCATTCCAAGGGTTGAATTGAACTAGGATTGCCAAATCCTTGAACAGCCCAACGTGTCCCCCTCAATCGAGGAAGACACAGCGGGGTCTCAAAGGAGGTGTCGAAACGAAGACTTTCGGACACTAGGTCGAATCCCTTAGTATGTAGACTCTATTCCTGCAAACGGAGCTCTGCAAAGAGTGTTACTCATTTCCCTAGATACTTGTGAATCCATGACGGATAAAAAAAGCAAAAATAAACACCAAAAATAAAGGCTCCGTCTCGGGGTCTTCATCTAACCCACTGCCAAAGGACGACGGCTCCACACGGGTCGTCACCCCAGCTGCGGTGGATAATAATGATGACTAGAGCCAAGTCTCCTTGGTTGAAAAGAAGATGACCCGGTTCTCTGTTGAAAGAAAAAAGCGTGCCGGTTCCCAGAAACAGGAAGCTCGGGAAGCGCAGCTCTCATTGTCAGGGCTTCTCACAAGGGATCTTAGATAACGCAAAACTATATGAAGTTACTGATCTTTCTCGTCCCACGGAGCAGAAAGAACTCCCAGGGCGTAAGGTAATCCTGATATCTTCCTAACTCCAAAGGAGCTGGACAAGCTGAGGGAGGAAGTCTCTAAAGAGACTAAAGAATTGCCCTGCGAGGGGCGCGCCTCCTGGTCCGACTACGTCTTCCATAGGTCGGGGGCCATCGTAGTGCAGGCTGCCGCAAACTCGTTGAAGGATTGGCTAGTGGAGAGAATGCCAATATTCAGGCTCAAGGAGGTACTAAACTTGGTGATCCAGAGAACTGAGTGCCTCTAAAGGTTCCGTAGCCTTACTGTACTGATTCCTGGTGCCCCCGAAGATCCGAAGGTCGCTCTTGGGCGCCTGAGATTTCAAAACTCTACCCTACAAACAGAACAATGGAGAATATACTCTAATGGGCAGGGAATCACACAAACGGGGACGCATAGTGAGCCAGGAGACTCGATTCCGTTGTCAAAAGTCGATTCTTGAATTCGAAAAAATAAAATATACTACTGAATTCAGGAATAATTGAAGTATTATTGACGGCAATTATCCGTCGATTGATGAATTTTTGTTTAGATGATACAGGCACAAAGTAGAAAATTTCATTAAAATTCGTAGTGCTGCTGACTTTCAGGAAATACGAGTACGTTTTTTGATGTTAAGAAATCGATTCCGAACCTCCTATCTGCATTTATTTCATTCGACAGGGTGTGAAATTTTTAAAAAGTCAATTGAATTTGGAATTCTGAATCGCAATCTGATACAATCACATTATTAGTGAATGAAATACAGGATTTTTCAGCAAAGCACCTGCTTCCGATGGCTCATAACACGACATATCACAACGTATTGATTTCTAAAATATATGAATGTCCCCTTGAAATTAATTCTAGACGGGTTTTCCACGTCACTGATGCCAAATTTGTTTCAAAAATTCAAAATTAAATTCAGCAGATGGATATGTGCTTGATTCCGACATAGAAGGTCGAGAAGTTGAAAAGGCTGGTATTCCAGAAACACGATTGCTTCTAGACGAGATTTAATTGACCGATGAAGAGAGAGATGGAACTCAAAGCCATTCGTAAGCGAAAACCAGTCGAAAATGTGAGAGGCAAGGGGAGTCTCTTGAATCGAACACCCCGAGTATGAGTAGTGAGAGGCAAGGGGACTCATTCAAATCAAACACCCTGAGTATGAGTATTGAGGGGCAAGAGGGCTCACTTAAATCAAGCACCCAGAGTAATAAGATGCAAAGAGATTCACTCGAATCAAGCACCCCGAAGGAGGAAAAATTCTACCAAGTCCACGTCGTTTTCTCTGGGTCATGCTGAGGGTACAATAACTCATATAATTTCATTGATTTCATGAATATCGAATACTTTCTTTGAAATTAAAGTCACGTGCTCAATCTGCTGAGTTTAATTTTTAAGTTATAAAACAAATTTGGCATCAGTGACGTAGAAAACCCGTCTACAATTAATTTCAAGGAAATCAATTCATTAAAAAAATATTTTGATTTGTATATTGAGTCCGCCATTTTAAATTTCAAAGTGTTGACATCAAATTCGGAGCCAGCAACCTTAAAAACCCACTAGTACCAAATTTCTCGCGAGTATACAATAATTCCGTCATTTTGGCCGTCATATTGAATCCGTCATCTTTAATTTTAGATTTTTGACATCAAACTCGAAATCAGTGACCTCTAAAATTTCATATACTAATTTTCATGAGAATCAGACGAAATCTTGACTTTTGACCAATCAATCGTGTCTGCTGGCCCACAGTGGGACGGGCTGGATTCTGGCTGAGTGTCTCCGTGATATTTCAATTAGAGTTGTCGCGGCTCTAGATTGAAGATTTTGTCTAAAAACAAACAGGGTCTTCCTTTCGTGTGACCCAATGAGGCTCTGCAAAGAGTACATAAGCATCCAGAGATGTATTAAATTAGTCGACCAATAGCTGAGACGGGAATCTCAATGATTCAGATGAATTTGCACTACAGTGAAGGCGCGTCTGCGGTTTTGATTAGACGTATTGCAGTATTGCAGACAAGAACAGCCCTAATCCAGGAGCCCTGGTTGTACAGGAAAACGGTAAGTGGCTTAGGTGAATGTAGCTGCATATATAAAGGGTCACACGAAGAAGCACCAAGGGCATACATAGCTATCAAGGGTATTGATGCAATATTAGTGACTAGGCTCTTCTCTAGAGACCTCACTGTTATTAAGGTGAGACTCAGAGGCAAGAGCGGAGAATGATCAAAGGTGTCCCCCGCTTTAGTTAACTTTCTGAGCGATGCTGCAGCGGCCTCTTCTCCTAGAAGGGTTGAGGCTCTCATTCAGCATTCTCAAATGGAGAAGATTTCTCTGCTGATGATTTGTGACGTAAGCTCCCACTGTATAGTGTGTGGGAGCACAAACATCAAAGAGAGATAAAAAGATTAACTAGAATACTTAGTGCGTACTGAGCTGGAGATCCTAATTCGAAGTAATACTCCCATATTTCAGAACAAAATGGGAGTGAGGTTCTCGATTTGACTCTACTCTCGGAAGAACTAAAAATCAAGATAGTAGGCCCAAGGGTCTCCGACGAAGAGTCTCTCTCAAATCACGAATATATCTTCTTCTAGCTGGCCCTAAGAATACCAGTAATTTCGAAGATCAGAGATCCCTGTAATACACTCTGGGACACTCATACAAGAAGTAACTCAAAGGTAGACTCGTGGAATTCCCGATAAACCACGGTACCACAGATGAGTTGAAGCACGCTACGGAGTTTCTGCGGAGGACTCTGATTAAATTATATGAGAACAATTGCCTTATAAGTACGATCAAATAAATGGAACGGAAGGAATGGTGGAGCATTCGCCTAGAGAGGCACCGGAAGGAAACTAGAATGATGTACGATAGGAAAAACAAAATCAAACTGTCTTTAGACTGGGACAACGAAACGATGGTTCAGAATCAATACAAGAAGAGAGTTAGAATTTTTAGACTGGAAGACTGGAGAGGCTTCTGCGAGGAAGCTCAAAGCATTCCGGAGACAGCCAAGTTCCACAATAACTTGGTAATAGATCCGGAGGCTCGCCTCGAGCTCACGAGGCTCAATTATGGCGACTTTGCCGAAGATGAAGAAGAAACCATAAGCGACCTGATGGAAGTCCACTTTCCAGGATCCTAGCAAACCCAAACTGACCGAGAAGAACAAAGCTGGGGCCAGGAGAGAAAGAAGGTCGACTGTAATTTCGCCGCAAGGTTGTCGATATCAAGAAGGTAGAATGGGCTATCGCTTCCTTCTGCCCCTTTAAATCAACAGTGGCAGATAGCGTTTATCCAATGCTTTTACAAATAGATATGTTGCCGAAGGTCGACGCTCCTTCATTCCGTGGCATAAGGCTAATGATCTAAGAGTCAGTTGAATATATAGGAGTAATCCCAGATAATAAACTGAACTGGACGAAGCATCTGGCGACGCAATGTGGAAGGTTCATCACTGCTTTTTGGAGGTGCTAAAGTGCTTTTGGTTTGACATAGGGTCTCTGTCCTAAAATGAGCGTCTGGCTCTACACCGCTGTCCTTAACCCAAAACTCTTATACGCGGCCGTGGTTCAGTGGCCACGGGTAATGCGAGTGATGGGAGAAATGAGGACTACGCTGACGGCGGCAATACACTACATGCTTTGCGAAGAGCTCCTACACGTTGCGATTATCGCCGAGGCGGCTTGTGCAATGGGCAGCCTTGCAAGAGCAGATAGATGGTATTGAGGGACTAAACACACTAGGCTCCCAAGTGACATCAGTATATAGCCAGTTCTAGAAATGAAGTGAGGCAAATAACAAAACGCTTCAACTCCACGAAGGCTTTCAGCGTCGCTATTCCAAACAGGGATGTGTGGAAAGCAAACGGTAGCCCGCTCGTCCAAGGGGGTTCCGGAGCTGAAATTCACGACAGCGCGGGAAGGAGCGGGATGGGGATCACACTTGGACGACATGCCATTGGCTTTCAGATGGAGGTCCTAGCCGTCCTCCGCTGTGTTGAGACACTTAGAGTTGACGCGGCTGACAGGCAGATTACAATCTGCTCAGACAGTCGAACGACATTAACTTAAAGTTGGAAAACCGGACATATAGTAAAATCAAAACTGGTTTTGGAATGCAGAAGAGCAGTATACCAACTGGCGAAAATTAATATCATGATCCTCACATAGGTTCCTGGTCACACAGGGAAAAGGGGCAACGAAAAAGCGGACCAGCTGGTGAAAGGCGATTCAACAAGTGAATACGTAGGTCCGGAACGTGTACCGGGACGAGGGTCTTGCTGCATCGAGATGGCTATCAAAACGGAGCCCTGAAGAAGCACCGGGAGTACTGGGTACAAACCCAGGGTTTGAGAGAGGCGAAGCCATTCTGGGCTGTACCTAGGAGTGCTCGTGTTTTTTTAAAAAATTTTAAAAACATAAAGTTGAAGAAAGTCATCTGATGGAACTGAAATTCCACAAGAAGCCTTCAAAAGAGGAAAGTATGTTTCCGAAAATAAGTGTAATAGGCTTGTCCATCCTGACGTTTGTATAGGATGGACAAAGCTAGGGAAATCATGAGGTGACTCAAGAAAGATCTAAGGATAGTGGTTCAAACGCTCAAAGGTGACGACTATCTGGATTATCACAAGTACCCTTGGAGTTCATTTCATGGAACCGTTGGTAAGAAATGACTGGTTAATGAACTTGTCCTTTTTTTAGGTCTCAAAACAGTCTGCCAAAAGGAAATCAATTCGGATAATTACTTCGAAAGTTCTCGTGTTCACGGGCAATGACGATAATGAAAACGATAAACAGACACCGGAGTAAAATCCATTTTTTCCTGATCCGTGCGTCTGAAAACGTTGAGATTGAATGAAATCCATGAAAGTCAGTTTTCACATAAAATCAATAACTCCTCATTGAGATGAGATTGTAATGTAATAGGAAAGGAGAGAACAACATCGAAAAATAATTCATAATTGATAGCATATTACTTCAATATTTGTAAGTTCAAAAGCAAAATTTTTTTAGGTTTTGCATATAAAAATTGAAGGATTCACTTCCTTACATTCTTAACTCAATGAGTAGGTATTGGTTTTGTATGAAAATTGACTTTTGGGGATTTCATCAAATCTGAACGTTTTCAGACTCATTGACTGAGAAAAAGTGGATTTTGCTTCCGTGTCTGTCTGTCATCGATAGCAGTTAATACGATAACTTTTGAAGGAATTATTCGTTTGGATTGCCCTTTAGCATGCTATTTCATGGCCTACAAAGAAAAGGCAAGTTTGTTATCAGACATTCTTGACTAACGATTATTATTGAGTTTTTATTTTGTGAAAATAGTACAGTTGTATTAATTTTTAACTTGGAATGTACCTAAGAAGAGGGTTTTAGTGCCTTATTTAAAATAAAATTGATAAAATGACGTTATTCAAACAATATAAAAATTAAAATGGGCCAGACAGACGTAGCCTTATAAATCTTAAACCATTTCCACAAATTTTAGTACAATATTTACATTTTTCTAATTTTAAAACCACCGAATATAATACCATATAATTGTTGAAATGTGACTCCGGTACATGCCCTCAAAATATGAGAGACTCTCTGTTTACTTTGTCTCCGTTTAGAATACATTCTAAAATGGATGAACTGCTATTAAAATATGTATGAGCGAATTTCAAGAACATTTAAATTTTATTTAGTAAAAACCTACTTCAAATAATTAAAACCTATAAAAAGCATATGGAGATTAACTCTAGAGCGTACAGCTATCCACAGAGCTAACTGATAATGGCTCCCAAAACCCATAAAATATCTCCATTGTTGTCGTAAAATATTAAAACTCAAGATTTACTCGATTAAATTAAAAATAACTTAAATGCCCTCTTATGACTCACTTTCATTTTATAGGCTTTAAAATATCACAAGACTAATTGATACTTTCTCAAGAAGGTATTAATTTTTGTTGAAATTTACGCTTTATTTCTTTGAATTTGATATTTTTTGAGAAATCGAAACTTTTAACTTTTGTGGATCCATTCACGGTATTAATTGATCCATAATATATGCTGCTGAAACATTAGACTTGTTTCATTTATTTGATTGATTTATTTTTTATTTATTTATTATATCACTAGGCCTAAAAAAATGAGAAAATCGTCTTTCAAAATTTTAATCAAAAGTTTTTAACAATATTCACTAAGTGCTAGGACTGACGCGAACTCCCGGATGGGTTCATAAGGATAATTTCGTAAGGATATTTTAGTGTTGCATTTGAGCGAGAACTACAAAAAATGAGCAACAACTAGGAAAGTTCTCGTCTTTTGTTATGGAATATGTCAATTAACAAATATGATAACTCTTGCCATGAAGTTTTAAAGTAGACGTAGCCAGGATGCACAAAGAATATAGTGAGATAAGTATTTGTATTGAATTATGAAATTCTATCAGGGAGCATCCACAAATTACGTAAGGCTTTTTTTGGGAAGGAAGGGGGGAGGATCTACAAAATCATAAAAATCCTTGCTTGAGAATTGTGTATTATTTCATATTACATACGTCCAACAAATAAAGAGTCGAGGAGATATGTAACCATTCTTGAAATCTAGTGTACACCTTTCATGAAATCTCACGGAATCCCTGGATCTCTTTGCAATCCTTCGAAATTCCGTAAATTCTTTTGAAAACTTTGAAATTTCTTTAAAATTCTTTAAGTTATGTGAAAATTCCTTAATATACTTTGAATTCCATGATTAACGAGCATAATCTCTTGAAATCCCTTAAAAACAATTGGGATCCCTGGAAACCCCTTGAAATCCTGCCAAGGCTGTGGATATCCCTTAAAATTCTTTTAGATTCCATAAAATCTTATGAAACCTTCAAATCTTCGGAGCCGCTTAAAATCATTCAAAATCCGTTAAAACCCCTGAAAATCCTTTGTAATCCCGCGATTTTTTTGCGTAATTCCGATGTATCTTAAAATCCCTTGGAATTCTTCAGAATCTTTTGAAATTCCATGATATCCTTTCAAAATATTTCGAAATCACTTAAAATCCTTTGGCATCCTTCAAAATCCTTTGTAAATCTGGGAGACCGTTCGTCCAATCCACAAAATCCCTAGAAATCTTTTAAAATTTTTTAGTACCATACAAAATCCCTTAAATTCCTTTGTAATCCCGTGATTTCCTTTGAAATATTTCGAAATCTCTTAAAATCCCTTGTAATCCCCTATAATCCTTTGTGCGTGATTTTCTCGTGATTTCTTTTCAAATATTTCTAAATCTCTTCGAATCTTTTGAAATCCCTCGATATCATTTGCAATCCGCGGAAATCGTTTTAAGATCCTTAAAATCCTTAAAAATCTGTCAAGATCCTTTGGTATCTCTTGGGATCCTAAAAAATTATTTGAAATCCCGTGATTTCTTATGAAATATCTCGAAATCTCTTGAAATCTCGAATCCTTGAAAATCCTTTGCAATCTTCAGAAATCCTTCTTAAATTCTTGAAATCCCTAACAATATTTTGGAATCCTTCAGTACCTTTTGAAATCCTTCAATATCTCTCAAAATTCCATGATTTCCTTGAAAATGTTTTGAAGTCCCTTAAAATCCCTTTGAATCCCTCAAAATACTTTGTAGTCTACAAAAATCGTTCTCAAATTTTTGAGATCCTTAAAAATCCGTCGACATCCTTTGGTATCTCTTGAAATCCTCTGAAATCTCTTAAAATCTAATTAAACTCCTTGAAGTCCCTTGAAATCTGGTAAAATCTCTTCAAAAAATTGAGATTCTTTCTGAAATTTTACCGGGTTACGATTATTTATTGTACCAGGTTATTTCTTCAAATTCTTGAAATGTTTTGAAATCACTTGAAATCTGCGAAGCCCTGTGTATTCCTCTGGAATCGTTTGAAATACCCTGAAACTTTCTTAATCTTTTGAAAACTTTTTCTATCTTTTGAAGTCTTTTGAAATCCTTTCAAACCAGCGGAAATCTTTCAAATCTTCTGAAATCCCTGGAAATCTTTTGAAACGTCGTTGTCAGTGAAAATAATTGATATAATATTGATATATTGAGTATAAGTACAAAATATAATATAATAATAGTAGTAGAGAAGTAGAGGGTGAAAATCTCTGAAAAATTATCCTTACGTAATCAATGGACGTTCCCTTATCAATAATCAAAAATATTTTTAAATTATTACAAATGTCATAGGTGATACATTCACCCTATAATATATTTATATTATTCCTTTCAGAGTATCGAAAACTGTTACTCAATTACCATGTAGAAATCATAAAACATTAAATAAGGGCGCAAATATTATAATGTAATTCTGGGAATATACAATAAGATGACTGAGAAAAAAATGATGGAAATTAAATAGATCCTCAAGATAATTGAAAAAATTCTAATAAATAACCAATTTTTAACAGAAAATAACTGAATTTCTTGGTGGTGCCGCAACATTGTCAACTGAATCTTCTATTGACGATCTCTTGCAACTTGATTTCTCCAAATTTGAAGTGCTGTCTGTCATTGTCATCAGTTTTCATTGAAATTTGAGAACATCAGAAGAAATTTACTTTAATGAAGTTTCCACCGATAAGTCGGGCGAGAAACGAAATGAGATGAGACGATAAGAACGAAAGAGGAAATCAAATTTTTAGTTTTTCAGAATGCTTTTTGAAGGACTGAAATGAGCCAGACAACCGAGCATCTCGTATCGTTATGCTACACCAAAGCCTTTACGTCTCAGTTATGGTTTTTGATAGACGTCAAACACCGAGCAGTTCAGAAAGTAAACCCCTTATGAAAGATACCAGATATGTGATTGGATGGAACTACCTAGATGCAAAACAATCGATCATAGTCAATGATCTTAAAAAATGATATACGCAAATCAGCTCTCAAACTGGCAAGTAGAGTATGGATCTAAAATATATTATGATCGCGTGCACTTCTTATATGAACATACTGCTCTGATATCTCCACGTAGATTCCACAAAGTTTTTCATTTCCGACAATTTTTTTCAATTCCCAACGTCCACATTGTAAGCAGGATATCAGATACTACACGTCCATGAGTGAGACCGTCAATGCATATCATGGTCCTCAGCAGCGTTTATTCTATGGTCATGTCGGACCACATCTCTGCCAAAAATTTTTCGGAACGTCTAATGATAAAATATCCTTTTTTTGTAAGACTTTCATATTCTAAATGGTCTACTTCTTCTTCCAATCTCAGCATATCCTGCAGATAGAGATGGCAACACTTTGCATAGAAAAAATTACAGCTAGCGTGGAAGTAGGGTAACGTTTTTTGTATGATATCCGAGTGAAGTTTCCAGTTGCCCGATCGTTCTGCTTCAATAAATTGTTCTACCAAAGAAATCATGCGAAAAAATTGCATCCAGAGTTTCGCACTAGGACCGTTCTCTTCAAGCTCTAGAAGTTCTTCTCGTACATGTGTGCGTGTATATATGTATATATGATATTATTATTATCCATATATTATGTTATATACACATATATAATGATGTCATATTAATATAATAAGGAAAGAAAAAAAACCTTCAAATTTTCATGGAAAATTTGACATTTCTCGCTAATTGCAAGACAGTGATCCGCTTTCCTCTGCCATAGTTCGCAAAATAACAATCTGAAAAAAATTCATTCACACTGAAAGTGATGGGAAATCGTGTCCTCCACAACTTAGTAGAGAACTAATTTTGGCCTGAAATGCAGTGGAGACAAAATATTGGTAAAAAACCGGCTTTGACTGCAATTTTTTCAAAATAGCGGCATTTTTACGCGCTCGTCAGGGGTACAAGTTTGAAACTTTGATTAAAATCCCAAAATGGAGGTGAATGCCAAGTATGGTCTTGTGTTGACCTTTTCCAAGCTTGACTGTGATATAAATTTCCATTTAATCTTTCAGAAAATCCCATAAGGTTCTAAAAGTTTCGAACATTTCCGAACACTTCGGCCATTTTCGAAAATTTCCACAAGTCTTGCAGTTTTCTAAAATTCTCACAGGTTTCCGAAAGTTTCAAAGATTTGCATCTATTTTCTAAAATTTCAATAGCTTTGCCAAACTTTGTATAAATCATACCTCTACTCGAGAGGAAACATGACACTTTTTCGAGGCTCGTCTTCGCTTAACTGAAGAAACTTTTAAAATGTTGTGCGTAAATCTAGGAATTTCTTTTCTTTAAAAACTGAAGCTTTTGAGAAATTTATTTATTTTTTATCGCAAGTAGCACAGTACAGATGAAATACTTTTCGTAATTTTGTTGTCATTTCAATGATCCTAGAATATTGAGATTGCACGGAACCTGCTCGTTGAGTATATAAAACCTTACTGGTAAAATTTTATATTTTGAATCGAAAATTTTAATAAGAAAAGGATTCACTTGCGAATATCTGATATTATTAAAAATAATTAAGATAATTGGATTTTCCTTCTAAATTCCTGTGAGGTCTCTCAAGTTTTCCAAATCCACAAACCGGGAGAGCGGTGAGCCAACGTGTAAAAGAACATGAGAGTAAAGTCAGGCTGAAACATTTCACGCATTCAGCACTAGCTGAGCATCAGATCGAAACAGGACATAGGATTTTATTTGACAAAACAACCGTCATCGCAAAAACATACAATATTTTTCCAAGAAAACATAGAGAAGCAATCGTAATCTTAAAACACCCTAATAACATCAATAGGGACAATGGATATAATATCAAGATTTATTATTTATTATATTTATAGATATTTTAATATCAAGAATTACAAGAAGTGAACTGCAATGTTCACGAAACGTCGCCAAGATTCCTAGTTTTGCACACGATTGGAACCCGAAACACCTCCTTTTATCATAAATTTCGAAAAGCTCATAAGTTAACCAAATAGCGGCTCTTTCCAAAAATGTGAATTTTTGGCCAAAATAGTGATATCGAAATACAATTTTTAATATTTCTAAGTTCAGAATTAGGATCCAAATATTGGATTTTGAAGAAAGTAAACATCACTAATATTCCTATTTGCTCAAATCAGGATGGCCGCAGGTCAGGGAAAATCATAGAAAATTCAGAGAATTTTGTTGGTTAAAGAAAATCATGGAAGAGTCAGAGATTTTAGAGAAAATGTGTAAAAGTCAGGAAATTTCTAGAAGAGAACTATGAAAAACCGTCAAAAATAATAAATTTTCATTGAAAATTTCAAGGAATTCTAATTTTGGTCCCCAAATATTATTGGTCAGGGAAAAGTCAGCGAATTTGAAAAATGAAGTTTTGCGTCCATCGTATTTCACTCAAACCCGAATTATAAACATTTCTAAATCATTCCCTTTCGCTTTTAGGTCGTCGGAAATTTTGCTTCCTTCGAGAAAGAGGCTAACTGAAATCCAGATAAACTCTTTTTTTGAACTTAAAAACAAATACCAGAGATTTGGACCTGAATACGAACTTTGAAATTTTCTAAAAAAATTGCCTGTTGCTTCTACGGCGTAGAAAATTTTGCTTACTCTCCGAAAGTAACTAATTGGAAGCCAACGAAACTCTGATATAAATGAAAAAATACATTTCAAAGGAACTGTAGCTATTCATGGGCCACCTTTGGCAAATTCGTATTATCACCTGACTACGAATTCTGAAATTTTCTAAAATATTCCCTGTTGATCCTAGGACGTGGAAAATTTTGTTTACACCTAGGGAATATTTATTTAAAAACTGAGAAGGACGGATTTCTGTTAAGGACGCAGAAATGGTCAACAGTCAAATGAATTAGAAAAATTTGAAGCAATTTCATTTTGTGAACCGAAGTCGGATTAAAATGTTGCAAGATAATTTTTTGCCTAGAAACTGAAACTGAAAATAAATTTGATGCCGGCATGGATTTTAATATCAGATTCTAATGTACTAAATAAAAAATCCTGAATTACGAAACTTCATTCTACACAAAGTTTTCCTTTTTTATCATCGCGATGACAACCAATTTATGATTTTTAAAGGTAATCTAAATTAAACACGACGCGTTTTCTCAAGGTTGGACGTGGCGATTTATGATGTCATTCTTAAGCTAACAAAAGTGAAATACTCCTCTTCTGCTATATTACGTGATATGAAGTATGAATTTATGATATTATTTTTCACATTTTTTAAATGGTCGATGATACATCTGCGAGCGCTAGACAAGGAGAAGGGGGAGACGCACGTGGAACATTTTGTGCCCGCCCCAAGCAGGAGATCTTTTTAAATATTTTATTTACTCATTTTATACTAAATGAAATTATTGAGGGAAAGTCTTTTTCATATTAGTCTATGTATTTTTATTTTATATTTTTAAAAAGTATTCATCTTGAATTTTTTGGAGAAAAATGAGGTACTGCAGATTGACTAGCACACCGGAAGTAGCGCCCAGCTAAACAGCGTTCCAAGCAACTCAATCAGGATTGCTGAGAATTCTGTTTTCCGGATGTGACTGTCAAAATAAAACAATTGTTTGAATATGGTTTTCGACATTTCATTACAAGAATTTTTTTCTCAAAAATTATGTATTCAAAACTTTTTGAAATGTGCTGACTGAATCCATTTCAAATCAGGTAGGGTCTGAACTTTAAAACACAGAATCTCTCAGCGATGAAATATGTTTTCTTACAGGTAATTGAACAACACGTATTTTTCCGATTTGGGAAAAAAAAGTTCCACGAAGTTGCGAGGATTATTGAATGTATACTCTATTTTCCAGAAAGACACTAATTCCTTCTTTAAACTTCCATAGCTTTTGACCCAAATCAGATCAGATATTCAAATTTTCTCTTTTGCGCTATCTTGCATCGCTTACAAGAAGAATGCGAAAATTATATTTTCAGATAATAAAAATTGCTCCTGATCTCAAAAATGATTTAGCCTACATGAAACATGAGGATGCCTTCCTTATATCAGCAGAAAGTTGAAAGAAAAATATTTGGAAAAATTAAATAGGTGGGGTCTTCCAGAATATTTCCTTTTCATGTTGTCACAATTCAAATAAAAAAAAATGAAAGAGATTTTGTAGCGAATCCCACCTTTTTTATCCTTTCTGATATTTAAAAAAATGTCTTCTTATTATAAGGAAGACATCCTATCAGCCTTATGCGGGCTGAACCATTTCTGAGGCAGGATTTTTTTTGACTGAAAATATAATTTTCGAATTTTCCTTCAAAATAATGCAAAGATATCACAAAATAGCAAGAGCTATTTTTTGAAGAACTTTTCTAGATGTGAAAACTTTTACCTAGATATTTTTTTTTGCATCTTATGTTATTTCCGAAAAAAATCGAAAATTCAATTTTATGAAGAAAATATTCATGGCCACAAAAATGTTTCGGTTTTCTTATGAAATGCCCAATTTAGAAAAAAATTTTGAAAATTTGAATAACTAAATGAGGTCATGAACTATAAAAGTTTAAGGAAAAGAGTCGTGTTTTTTGAAAAATGGGCGTCAAAATTCAAACACTCGTAACTTTGTCGAAACTTTTTTTTCACAAATCGGGAAAATATAATTTGCCTAATTTCCTATGAAAAACAATACATTTTGTCGCTGAGAAATTCTGCGACTTGGAGTGTAGGTCCTACCTGATTTGAAATGGATTCGGTCTATGCCATAATTTTTAGCATTTTATGTAGTATTTCAAAAATATCTTATATAAAATATCTCTGTGGTTCATGGTTGGACTATTTGAATTTTTTTCACTAAAACATTACATTATCATATGGAGATACATCATCTGAAGAGTATCAATTCAAAACTTCTGAAGATACAAAATCGGAATCGGTCATGTCATGATAGTTAAGAAACATTGTCAAAAATCAGTTTTTTAATTTAAACGGAAAACAAAAAACGGTTTCTAGAAAAGCGGAGCTGGATTTAGCCATCGAATAGACTCATTCGACAAAGACATGGGGTAAAACCAGTTATATTTTTGAAATTAATATATTTGCCGTAATGATTTTGAATATTATAAAAGTCGTGTGACTTTCCCCTTTCTGAAAATCTTTCAAACTGTACATTTAAAAATGTTCAATATTGTGGAACAGCTTCAAGCTTGAAACTTTCAATATTAAATTATATTAAACTGAAATCGTTTGGTGTCAAACAACTTGGAATTGCAAGCATGCATTGAAAAATTTTCGTATTTAAATCTTTCTAAATAATGTGTCGTTTGGAAATGATTATAGTTCATTTTTACCCTCTTCAAACTATTATTGATTCACTGTCAAAAATCATTCCCTGACAAATGAAATGAGATTTTGGCAATATATTGAAGTTCATTAACTCTTATGACCATTTTCTCCAAAATACATTATTACTAATCAACGCTTCATAAATTTTCATTATCTTTCGAAATAATATGATGTATAAAAAAGATACCGATTTTATTTAAGTTTTATTATAGCTTTTTCAAAGAAAGCTCTTTAAAATGTGCTTTGTTTTCGTAAATATCAAAATTTTTACGTACTTTCATATGAATGGTCCAAAATAAATCATTCGTTTACAGTTTCTCTTGTTTTTTGTAATGATTCTTTGAATATTTGAATATTTTTTATATATAATGATTTTTCGGTAATGATTTTCCTTTCGTATTTTTCTATAATCGCATTCATTAGAGAAAAATCATTATAGGTCTATACTAAATTTTCTTTAATATTTTTTCATAAGGGCAATACAAAATTATTTTTCAAGTTTATAAAAATATATGGCACATTGACTAGGAGGTGGTATTTAAGGATGAATTAAAGGCTCTCAGGCGAGTACAAATTAAAGAATTTTTTTTAAGAGCTTAAACAATCTTAAGTTGAAAACTTTATGTAGCGGAATGAATCCCAATTCAAATCCTTCGACACTAAACAACCCGTAAATAAGAAATACTTGAAATTGTACACTTTCAAAGACTTGGCAGCTACAAAAATGGGGAAATTTATATTCTTAGGCTTACTTATTCAAATAATTTTACTGTTAAGCATTTAAAACTGAAAAATAATCAATTTCGCTGTTTAAAAGTGGAGATTAACGTTTTTTATTTCCTTCTTTCAAGATTAAGTGTTTTATACTTAGATCAATGAAAATTTGGTGGATTGAAAATGAACCTTCAAAAATGTACACAAGAAATAGGAACGTTTAAGGGTGAACATTTTTGAATTTGATATCTTCAAAATTGAGAACTTCAATTTAAAATCTAGAAAACTGAATTACGTTTTTAATTTGCGACACAATATCAAAATTAAAAGTGTCGGAATGAAACATTCAAAATGACTAACTTAATACTGATGCATATATTGAAATTTAACTGTTCCACTATATAATAACTTTCAACTTAAATCCCGTGTACATGAGAAATTTCGAAAAATCAGCGAAAACTGAATATCTTAAAAGTAGCTTTCTAATTCTCCAAGCTCCTCTCTAAACTAATCTGTGTAAAGATAAGAAATTGGTGTCTTAAAGATTATTTTAAATTGGATAATGTTCTAAATTGAATATTTTAAACTCAATGTCTCTCAAATTATTATTTTTTGAAGTGATTAGACTCCACAATTTGAAATTTGAATGACAGTAATTTTGTTTTATATTTGTATATCATTAATTGGCAATACAATGTTTCCCGCGCGCTGTAGCGCACGTATAATATTGGTAGTCTTTGACATAATACTGTCAGGAAATATGTGACGATTAATTTATGATTATTAAATCTAAAAAAAATGTTCCACGATGCATATTGTCAAGGTTGAACACGGCAACGGAATTTATGTTGATATTCTTAAGTTAAACCAGTTATATTAGTTCTTATTTGCTATATTACGCAGTATGAAGTATGACATTACGACATTGTTTTTTGCATGTTTTTCAAAACAGATTATTAAGCATAATTAAGCCCATTTAATACTGAAATATTTGAAGACATGAGAATGACAACTGATAGATAAGGATCAAAAATGAAATTTTGCAGGATGGAAAAAAAAGTTTTCTAGGATAGTTTTTCAAATACAAAATATTTATAGAACAACAGAAGCATTTGTTTCCCAAAATCTCTACATTGCATGCGAAAACATTCGGAGAAAATGTTTTTCGTGTGGGTGACGGGAAAAACCAAATGAAAACCATATGAACGAGGGTAGAAAGATTATCGGCAGTGTACAAGCTATTACTAGAAGTACAAATGTAACGAATAAAGCTAAAATTGCAATATATAACTCTGTGCTTGCTCCCACAGTGTTGTATGGTAGCGAGACCTGGACGTTTCAAGAAAATGATAAGAGCAAAGTGAACGCGGTTGGAATGCA